>JAECUM010023278.1:0-24832 GCA_016617855.1 Megalonaias nervosa | reverse complement strand
GGCTACTAGATTTAAACGAAATGACATAAAATAGATATCTTATGTATGTATGCATGTATGTATGTATGTATGTATGTATGTATGTATGTATGTATGTACATGTGTATGTATGTATGTATGTATGCATGTATGTATGTATGTATGTATGTATGTATGTATGTATGTATGTATGTATGTATGTATGTACATGTGTATGTATGCATGTATGTATGTATATGTGTGTGTATGTATGTATGTATGTATGTATGTATGTACATGTGTATGTATGCATGTATGTATGTGTATGTATGTATGTATGTATGTATGTATGCATGCATATATGTATGTATGTATGTATGTATGTATGTATGTACGTATGCTTGCATATATAAATTGCTTCATATCCGTTATAAGGCATACTCTGATATGGGTGCCACATGCTTGAAATTGATTTCATTTAATTATTTGCTTATAAAAATATTTACTCTTTTGAATCAATAAAAATTACGCTGCATGATCACTGACCTAGATGCAATTCGATATTCTTTGCACATGCTATAATCACATGTTAGTGTAAGGCGTGTATACGAAAAATGTGCGAGTCGCAGTCTGGAAGCAACATAATTGCAGTTTATTGGGAGTGGAAAAATCCCAAATTCCAATGACTGGATTCAGACAAAACATTACGAAAAATCCTCAGTAAACTTCTGCAATTGGCGATACTCCAGCTTATGTCTGTTTCATTGCAAGCTATTTTTTCAACCTGGTGGCGTCTGTAGACAATATATAATTGTCTGTCAAAGATAGGGAGCACTCATTATTTAATGTTTGCTTCGAATATAGTGGTAGGAGTGTCCTCACAGTCTTACACTAAACTGAAGACTCACTTTAAGGAGACCTCGTATACCAGGTCAAGTGGTGATGCAAAGGGACTTTGTCAACTCTTCAGTTTATGCCCATCTGAATAATCAGCGAAAACTGGAAAAGGACGAATGAACAAAATAATTTGACTTACGATTTCGAATTGCAAGCAGACTGTGGAAATGACAATTGCGGTGTACACATTTCTCTAAAAAAACAACGAATCAGACAGTGATTTGTAGGTTCATTCGTCAATGGGTGTTGGAGTCTGTGCTACTCGACTAATGGGTATTGGAGTCCGTGCTACTCGACTAATGGGTGTTGAGTCTGTACTACTCGACTAATTTGTGGTGGAGTCCGTGCTACTCGACTAATGAGTGTCCAGTCTGTGCTACTCGACTAATGGGTGTTTGAGTCAGTGCTACTCGGCTAATGAGTGTTGAGTCCGTGCTACTCGACTAATGGACGTTGATGTCCGTGCAACTCGACTAATGGGGGTTGAGTCCGTGCTACTCGACTACTCATTAAGTTGAGGGATATGTTATTTTAAAGACCAATGTTTCTTTTCTAATATTCTTAAACTCCTACATTACTTTAGATGGATACGTTTCTGGTCCAAGAAGGTTTGATAATTTACCCTATAATATGCATCTCCCCGATGGGACTGTGTCTCATTAATGTTAGGACGCGCGATGTCGTCTTTTGAATTATATGTATAGGCACATATATTGGTAATGGAACAGGAACATCTAGGATGTCCCAAAGATTCGAGCAAGGCAAGCCATCCGTCAGGGGAAGAAGTGGAACTATTTCAAGGACAAATTAAAACAAAATGTTGAAATTTGCATGAGAACAATTCAACTCAAGGAAAATAACCAGAACGCATTACAAATAAACTTCACAAAAAAAACGAAGTAGTGAAGGATGACGATCTGAAGACAATAAGAATTTAACATCATGGAAATGACCCTTTGAATACAACGGGAACTTAATATTACGGCCTCCATTCTGAAAAGTGACAAATATGAACCTCTGAGTAAAAGGTGTAATGTAATGTTAAAATTAACACGAGATTTCCTGCTGCTGTGTCGCTAGAAATGGTTTACAAAATATGACCCTCTGCGGACAGGGACAAATATAATGTTATAACTACATTTATTAGCCAAATACGCCATAAGAGTGACCAACATTCAGACAGGTCAACTTCAGCACACACCACATGATTTCAAGCAGCAGTGTATAAACTGTGGGTAAGAAGTTATTTGCTTAGGTTTAGCCGTCTTGTCAGAAGCTTTCCTGTGCATATGTCGAATACTTTGCAGTTATTTTCCTTACTGATTGGAATTTTCTATTTCTGACAAATCTGTCTGATCTATCAACGATTTATCTCTTGTGGTATTTATGACAACTCTGTGAGATTAAGATTAAGAAGTAAGTGAGATGTTATTATTTGTACCTACGATGGAGTTCCATCTATCTTCTGTAAGGAACTAAAGTTAATTTTGGTCCTTCCATAAGATCCAAGGGTACAGCAAGGTCTGTCTTTTTTTCTTCATCTGAACACTTCTCTGAAAAGCGTTATAGTAATCGATCCTATTAATAAGCATCAACGTTGAACAATCTACATATTAATAGCAGAGCAGCAATACTTCTAGATGAACGATGATGTTTTCTTTCCACTAACTGAAATTTTATATTTCATCATTTGTCGAAGAAGGTGAGGAGGTCATCATATTCGTTGTTTCTGTATGTTGGCGAAAGGAACCGTTCCTTTCAAGACATTCAAACGACATTCACTGGCATTATCGAGGATTCTTTGTGTGCTGTTTTGATTATCTATTTTCTCACTGTAGCATTGACTTTGGTAAATACCGACAAGATATCTCAATATTTAGCTAAACAAGAAGGGATAGCCTATTGTTTCCTTTCTGGCAGACATGTTTGGATGTTGTCGACGATCGTCTGAACTTTGAATGGAAGATACCTTGTTCAGATAAACTTAAAAGAATCTTGTTCAGTATTTCTTTTATAATGGAATTCGTCTTCACTGATTGCCAGAACTTCGTACCTACTTGACTATGGGCAGCACCTGACGAGGATTCTCAGCGGGCTAAATCGTGCCAGTTCTTGTTCAGACAAATCCGGTAGACTTTTTAGAATTCCAATTCTGTCTTGTACTTTTCTCTTATGAGATGTCACCTTTGTGCTGCAGCACCACCAGCTAGAGCAGTAGAAGACGAAGTTGACGGAAAATAAATTGAACTTTCTTTAGAGATGGGTTTCCTTTTTTTTTTTTTTCATCCGATCGGGAAACACTGGTCATCAATCATTTTCATGGGCATCATCAATAATGAGGAGAAGTGGAAGGAGAGGTGGTGACATATAGTGTTTTTGGCTACTACGTGCGCAGTTTAGCTGGAGTACCTCTTTCTTGAATTAGTCGATTAGTAAATCTTCATGTGACAATGTAGTGTCATCGTCATATGCAGAAGGTTGCCAGTTTTTAACTTTTTAGCAGCTCTTTAACTTGATATTGATCTCTTGGAATTTTAAACAACTCGACATAATGAGCATTATGGCAGAAGATGCGTTAAACATTAATTTGCTGAAATAAATTTTGAGTGATGTACATAATACTTGCATTATGATGATGTCCTTTGCATGTAAACCAAGGTGTAACTTCTTCATCGTCATCTCCTAAAATGTCACCATTCAATAATAATAATAATAATAATAATAACAACAACAAAGTGTGAGTAGAATAACCACAAAACGTCAATATTGCAAAAGAGTATTCATGGGTTCGGCTGGCCATGATTGGTTGTTAACGAAATGCAATATTTTAATAAAAAGAATCTTTTGAGAAGATCATGCTTGTAACTGAGAAAAAAAGAGACAATTATATTGATAAAATGTCATTCATTCTACAGATTTGACCTTAAAAAACCATTACTGAAATTAGCACCTGATTCGTTCGGTGCGAAATTGAAAACACAAGGTTCAAATATATGTAGATCCAACAAATTTACACTTTGTATGGTTTTCTCTGCACAGAATTTTGCATCATTTGTTGGTCTATACTGAGAAATATAAGTTTGATCATGAGCATTTAGAAATTTGAAGTCCATGAATTTTAAATAGCATGGTGTTTCTATAGGTTTACTTAAGAGATGAGTTAGTTCCGTGAGGCCTGTAACAGAGGCGCACTTACTTAGCGGTGATTGTGACGAGTGATTTTGTACCTAAATGTGATCTGACGAAATATTTTGTGAACGGGAATAATACTAGACAAGAATTCGTTCTGGGGAAGTCGGAATTTTAGATTTACACTTTCAATCTTCAGAAATTACTGCGTTTATACAAGATGGTTATCCATGTCAGGATTTTGAATAACTTATAAAAACAGAATATATTTTTCAATCAAATTCTTTAAAAACTAAATATTAAGCCCGAAGGTTACCCGAAGAAATGGAATCAACATTGGATAGGTAAATGTGTTATCATAGACGAATTGACAGGAGATCGAGTACGCGTTAATGAGTAATGAGTTTATTTGAGATATGTCAAGAGAAATGAAAAATTGTTCAATAACCTGTCATCACTCCAACATATTATCTTTACTAAAGTCACCTTTCAGATCACCCTTACATCTGGCTGTGACTCAGTTCCAGAACTATTTCGTGTCTCTGCTACATATCAAGACGATATCTGTAAGCTATGGATTACCTTGACCTACATCAAATCTCCAGGAGAAGTAAGATGACTCATGCAGCCATTGCAAGGATGTCCTGAATTTGACACAGACAATAATAAAATAACGTCACACAAATCACAATAAGTACACTATTGATTGGAATTTTTACCCAGCATCCCACTCTGCGGCTTGATTTTCTTCCTTTGTTTCTTTTACAAACACGTGTTTGGCCATTTATGACCACAATTTAATTAAAGAAGCAAACTTAAGAAAACGCTAAATTTTTTCTTTACATCCATCGATATAAATAACTCACAGAGGTAGAGGATCTAATAGGTTAGATCTAATTTTGATCAATACTGATGCGAATCCATTATTCTCTAGGATTTTTCAATATAACGGCAAGCTTATATATATATATATATATATATATATATATATATATATATATATATATATATATATATATATATATACCGTGTATAAATCAATGTTTAATCAATAAATTATTTTTTGATGAATATTTAATCAATCATTTATGTATGGATCAATATTTAATCAATCAACTATTTATTGATGAATATTTAATAAATCACTTGTGTATGGATCAATGTTCAATCAGTCACTTATAGATAGATCAATGTTAAAGAACTCACTTGTTTATTGGCTGGTCAACCAATTTTGTTATATATTTTAATGATGTCGCTATTTTTTCTATTTATCTATTTACTAAAATTCAAATTATAAAATTTGACAGGGAGCGTATAATTTCAAATATACTTCATCGATGCATTTGACATTTAGCATCTATTGATTGGCTTTAGAAGTTGCACGACGTGAACTTCTATGCTGTGCAAATTATTGTGTACTATATTTGTAACAGTGTAAATTTTCCAATATAAACAAACTGCGGATAAAAATAACAAATTCTGATTAGTCTTATCTAGCTATTTCATTATGATGTTTTATGTTGACAAGAAAAAAGGGCTAACTTTGGTTGAACTAGCAAGTAAAATAACGAAAAGAACCTTTCACAAAACGGGGACCTTGCCTTCCCTGGGCATAAGATGTCCTCATTTTATTGAACTTCTTCATTTGTTCAGTTTCAAAGCGTCTTTAATCTCATATGCACCTAACGTGTCTGCAGCCATTGATAAAAATATTTCGTGAGATCTTTTACATTAAGGAATATTAACCTCATCGTATAGCTACCTAATTCGCCGTCCACTACATAGAAGCCAACTGTTCCTTTTAACCATATAAAAGCCAAATTTCCTGCCATCCTATTATGCCATTTTTTTCATCTCTTTTTACAGAATGTATTGAAAAGAATGGTCACGTACGATTTAAAACCATTACGATCGCAGATTTAGACATATGTCGCAGAGGCAACAATTAAAAGTTTTGAGTCAATTAGGAGCACGAAATTCAGTGCGATGTGATTCATTTGCACTCATCCTGTACTTGAAAATCACAGCGTACACACTGGGGGTAATAAAATTGTGGAATTATGTTCTGTTGCATATTATTATGTATTATTCAGCCAGGTTTATGATACGTATCATCCAGAAAAGCCATAAATATAGTACTATTTGGCATGACGCTCTTTCATTTCCCATCTCCATTGTTGAATGAAGTCATCAAACAAGTTCACCTTAGACTGTGATATGACGCTAAAACTTGAGAAACGTATCTCATAGGAGTTTATTCTATTTGGACTCGAAAACTGCATTTATCAGCATACGAATGTTATTGAAATCTGCCTATATCTGGATACCACAGAACTCGAATATCGCGTCCTGATCCTGTTAGAATCGAGACCAACCTGCGTTTGAATGCCTCTGCATTCGATGTGTTGCCTGTTTTGCGAAAACTCTCGTTACATTATCTGTTTTATAACAAGTATCAGGAATGATGCTGAGACAGAAAACAAAGAAAACATACGAGTACGGCAAACAGATGATGCAAGAAGTCTAAGAACAGGTACATCCCTATTACGAAGAAAATCTTTGAATATTATGTGACACAGCGCCGCAGAAAGACTCTTGCTTTGTAAGTTGTAAGGTTTCAGATTCTCCTTTTTAGTATATTATTTAATTGGAACTTATTTTCACTTACGCTTCTAAGACTTTATTCTTTTGCATCCGAATCAGTCTGTACCTTAATTTTAATTCAAAAAAGCAATCATTGACATGCTAGTAGTTTTAGTCTGTTTATAAAAAAAACAACCTGATTTTACGACTTGTTCTGGAGAAGTTACGAACAGTTTTGAGGGAGCCTAAAAAGATAATCGTAACCATATATGTTAGAGAATTTGTCATTCGTACTCTACTGAGATTCGAACCCATATACTCGCTTATGACACCCACCGCCTTACCCGCTCGACCAATTCACATATTTAAAGTCACTGATATAGGCAGGATTTTAAAAACCTGGTTTTCATTTCACGTTTTCCCCTACGCCGATTTGAGTGATCCAGGGCCGGCTTTAGGCCGATTGGACCGATTTAGCCCAATCGGGTCCAGCACCCACAGGGGCTCCGCGCGTTAGTATTTTTACAAATATATCCACAGAGAGAAAGTAATTTTAAAGCGATGGAAGAAAATCTAAAGTTCTTTATCATATAAAACTTGTTTAAAAGTTTATTTCCAAATGTCATGCTCACAGGGTGGCCCCGCGCTTAAATCCCGTGGGGGGGGGGGGGCGTTTGCCAAGGCCGTTACTGGAGTGAACTTATCCAATTAATCCTCTTTTCTAATACTTGATGCTGCAAGCGACAAAATTATTTTCTTCTTAAAGTGCACGTAACAATACTTGGAAGATTAGGTGATAG
This sequence comes from Megalonaias nervosa, assembly GCA_016617855.1. Lineage (NCBI taxonomy): Eukaryota > Metazoa > Mollusca > Bivalvia > Unionida > Unionidae > Megalonaias > Megalonaias nervosa. Next base: position 17,465 of record JAECUM010023278.1, on the reverse strand, counting down.
ACATGTACTATATAGTCCAAGTCACACGGGTAATATAAACGCATTTACTGATATAAATTTAACAAATAATTTTATTTTCAAAATTTAATCGTCTTATAGATACACTAAGGTTTATTCAATCGTGATTTTTTAGTGATCTACATATTAATTGTCATAACAAAATTTCCGAACTGCCATTATAAAATTCCAGAGCGATTGATAATTTTCTTCTGGCATTACACTGGGTTAAAAAAAAGTCGATATTGTATTTAACTATTACTAGTACAGAGGAATCAAGGTACGATCGCGTGAGCATGAAGTCGCGCGCATCTTCATTTTATCTCCTGTGTGGATGTTCAACTATGAATTGGACAGAGGAGTAACATACAATAAGTTTTATTCTTAGCTTGTACATATGACATTTCTTCAACATGATAATTTAGCATGTTGTAAAATTTAACAAAAATAAATCTGAATTGACAGCCGTGTTCCTAGTCTTTTACGTGAGTTAAAGCACATATTTGTATGGGAAAATTAGGTTATGTACGAACTGAGATACAAGACATGACATACCATACAGAAGATGTATACGAAGTCACATAATTGCCTCCTATTTATTGCACAGGTGTGGCCATTTATTTTATTTTTTCCCCCTTCTTGCCGGTGTTTTCCAAGGCTTTGTTTATAAATGACGACATTGTCGCGTCTCTGTTTATGTTTGTAGTACAACTTTTTCCCAACATTAGGCGCGTTCGCTCCTATATCTTAGCGCTCGACAAAACGGCTTAAACGAGATCACCCGGCTTGCTTGCTTGTGCCTAAAAATGTCGAAGTACGTTATCTTTGAATTTGCCGTTAAGTATTTTTCTAGGAATTAATACAATAATCCAATAATCTTCAATGGAATTTTGATGGACAAAGCGCGAAATAAAGTGAATAAACGCCACTTAAAGGGATGTGTAATCAAATTCTCCAAAATGACAGCTGTAGCTGCAGAAATTGACTTACAGCGCGTACGTGATCTACTTGACTGTACTATAGCCAAAAGGTTCAAACTGAATTTGGGTCCACTGCTTCAAAGAAGTGCAGCAATTATGTACGAGTAAGCTATTTGCTTGCATGTAGTCAGTACAATTCCATATTCTTAAACCGATTGTCTCTCAAAATCTAAATGAACAATTGTTGCATATCAGGATGGGTTTGGGGGGGGGGTAGGGGGTAGAGTAAGGCGGGGAAGATGGTCACTAATGTGTCCTGGAAAGAATCAAAATGTTGATGAAAATTGCATTAAAGACTAACATTTAATTAATTTTAAAACCCGACATCAGCACGCCAATATTAATGTGAAAGTAGCAAGTTCATTCCGAATACCACATTACTTGATGCCAAGGGTTTTGTGAAGATGTTCACAAGATGTTATGTTATAAGGTGTTAGAAGCAGTGCCTTTCACATTATCAAGAATCATTTCAGTGCCGAAATCGTTATTTTTTTTTGAAAGTGGATCTTAAGTTTGAATGAGTAGTCGTTTCTATAGCCGATTCTAAAGGACGGCTTTTATGGCAATTGAAAAAGGGTTGAAACAAATGCATTTTACAAAATTTTAAAATCATTACTTCTTTTTATTTTGTAATAAATTCATTTAGAAGTGTTTTATATTCCTAATAGTTTTGTGCAATTCTTCACTACTGCATTTTTAAAACTTTAGCCATTATTCTTCTGATGTGTAGTTAAATGCGAATACATAAATACATCTGCCGTACTTGCTTGCCTGCCTGCTGGCAATGTTTAAATTAGTTGGCATAAACTGAACAACACTTTGTTAATCCATTTACTCCATCTTTATTTCGATAAAATCGAATTTGTACCAGGACATATTATTGTAGTCATCAAGCCATGATAGATTCCCGCCATTAATTCAGTTACCGTCTGCGCTTGTCTTAAATTGCTCTTAGTCCTAGAGTCATTGTCCCTTATCATTAAGGGCATCCCTGACCTACAAGCAAGCGAAATAATGCTTTTGTCTTTAATTACACTTACTTCCAGCTGTATTGTCACTGACCATTGATGACATACCTGACCTAAAAGTAAGTAATTATCTCGAGCATGATTATTTTACTGTCGAATGTCCTTGACACTGTACGTGAATTACTGCTCTGTTTGATACTGTACACGAATTACTGCAGTCTTGGATACTGTACACGAATTACTGCTCTCTTTGATATTGTCCACGAAGTACTGCTCTCTTTGACGCTGTACATAAATATACATGGATTACTGCTGTATTTTACACTGTACATGACGCACTAATATCCTGTAAATGCTGTAGACGAATCACTGCTCTCTGATACTGTCCACGAAGCACTGCTGTCGTTGATATTGTATATGAAGCACTGCTATCTTTGATATTGTACATGAAGTATTGATGTAGTTGGTATTGCACATGAAGCACTGCTCTTACTGATACTATACTTTAAAATTCAGCTCACTCGTACATCCAAAATCCAACTCTCAATCCAATTCTCGTACTGAGTTACTTGTAAATACACCTCGTACGCTGTTGCAAGTTGTTATTGTTGTTATAGGGTTTAACGCCATTTTTCAGCACAAGATTGGCTATACATGGCGGCCAGCATAAATGGTGGAGGAAGATCCCGGGAAAATCGAACCCACGCAGACAGAGGTGAGATGGCAGTGATCTGTAACGGTGAGCGCTTTAGACCACTCGGCCACTCGGGGCCCCCTCTGTTGCAAGAAGATATCATTGTCAAAGCTTGCTATAATATAATCAACGATTGCCTAAATTTAACCAATGCAGTATACGGGAGGTTTTTATGGCACCTATTAGTAAAACATGAATGGATTTTAGAATCAATTGCTCCACACGAATATTTTTTCAGTAGAAAAAAACCCCCACCCTATTTATTATATACTTTCAACCAAACAAACTGCAGCATAATAATATAAAGCAAAATGATGTAAATATAATGGCATATAATTTGATATGATATAAAATTTAATAAAATAAAACCAATAAATGTCTTCATCTTCTGAGAATTTAAGATCTTGGCTATTTTAAATTCAGAATTAATGAATGATACTCGTACATAAAAGTGTTATAATGAAACTGTTACTTTCCGAACCGATCAGGATTTCAGGTGTTCTTTATCATTTTATGGATGAACCACCCCCAGTTCATTGAGTAATCATGCGTTTCCGTTATTTAAGCACGTTCTGTTCCTTGCAATCAGCAGATCTATGGTTTTTGGCACAAAATTAATTTTAGGCTGCACAACATATATACATCTGGCCTCAACATCGGCAGTTCTATTGATTTTTCTCGATTCATTGTTTTGTTAGTGAAACAAAAGCCGAAATGGTTAAAAAAAAAAAAATGTCTTCAAAATTCCCAAAAATATCGCTATTTTGGTTACCAAGCCATCAGCGTCCCCGGAAGCCATTTTTTTTTTTTTTACAAAAGGCGTTCTACATCACATGGTTGGCAACATTACATACCAATGTTCGGCTAGAATATAACCTTATATAATCTGAATATGGGAAAGTACTGAATAGTCACAGTGGTAAAAATGAATGGGGCTTAGTTTAAATGTATTATTACAAGCCTTACGACTATAATGTTATGATTTTATGTCTTAAACTATGTTACAGAAAGAAGCGAAACCAGCAACGTTAGTAAAATTCGACAAACAAAATCATTTACCCAGAATACAAAGCGAAAATTCAAAAGACGCCTACAGTATTGTGAATGAAGCCCCAAATACCTGAGTGTTCTATCACAAACCCAAGAAATAGAATCCAAATCTTCTTGAATATCCTGATGTACCATAATGATGTAATCCAGGACGTCTTTGAATGGAATCTCAGTAAACCCAAATAATGTATTACTCCAGTCAATGAGCACTTTAGTGATTCCAATGACTGATTTAAAGATTTCCGCTCGAAATATATCTGAACACAACTGCAAACTCTGATCATATATTCTCATAGACTGATATGAACCAGAAATCAAGACTTTGTTTACACAAATCCTAAATATACTTATTTCACTTGACATAAGACACACTAGAAGTTCTAAAAGGAAAACCAAGGTATTGACCTCAAAGCTTAGTAAACAACGCCAAGAACATTAAAAAAATCTGGTAGGTCTAAACTCTATTACCACTTATGGACAAAGATCAAACATAGCCATAACAATAGTTCGTCTTTCTGTTATAATCTAAAGTGTACATTGCTGATAAATTGATGAACGGGCTTTTAATGGACATTATCGGACGTTTGCAGGGTATCATGGTGAGTACATTTGTTTGGAAGACAAAATTACGTAAATTTTGTTTACTCTAAGATGTACGGAGAGAAATATGTCCTGTTAATATCGTCAACTAGCGACATCCGCTTTTACTAGGACTGAAGACAAGATTTTACTGAGACTGAAGACAAGCCTTTATTAGGACTTAAGACAAGTCTTTACAAGGACTGAAGACAAGCCTTTGCTAGTACTGAAGACAAGCCTATACAAGGACTGAAAACAAGCATTCCCAAGGACTGAAGACAAGATCTTAAAGGGACTGAAGACAAGCCTTTACTAGGAATGAAGATAAGCCTTTATAAGGACTGAAGACAAACCTTAACTAGGACTGAAAATAAGCCTTCACAAGGACTGAAGACAAGCTTTTACTAAGACTGAAGACAAGCCTTTATAAGGACTGAAGACAAACTTTAACTAGGACTGAACACAAGCCTTCACAAGGACTGAAGACAAGCTTTTGTTTTACAGGGACTGAAGACAAGCCTCTACTAGGACTGAAGACAAGCATTTACAATGCCTGAATACAAGCCTTTACAAAGACTGAAGAGAAGCCTTTACAAGGACTGAAGACAAGCTTTTACTAGGACTGAAGACAAACTTTTACTAGGACTGAAGACAAGCCTTTCCAGGGACTCAAGGCAAGCGTGTACGGGGACTGAAGACAAGCAATAACAGGGACTGGAGACAAGCTTTTACAAAGACTGACTAGAAGCCTTAACAAGGACTGTAGACAAGCCTTTACAGGAACTGAAGACAGGCCTAATTTGGACTGAAGACAAGCTTTTACAGGGACTGAAGACATGCTCTTACAGGGACTAAAGACAAGATTTTACAGGGATTGAAGACAAGCCTTCACTAAGACTGAAGACCAATTCTTTAACACAATAGGACAAGCGAATTTGCAGACTATGAATAAAGGTCACTTAAAGAGCAATAAATAATGTGTGTCAACCACGGCACTTGAAATGGCAACGAAAGGGCTATCAGAGGGCCGATTCATTCAGATCCAGTCCAATAATTAGTCCCGTTTCTGATAACAAAACAATAAATATCAGAAATATGCGTTTAGTGTTGGCGCGTATGTATGTATGCATGTATGTATGTATCTGTATATATATATATATATATATATATATATATATATATATATATATATATATGTATATATATATATATATATGAGAGAGAGAGAGAGAGAGAGAGAGAGAGAGAGAGAGAGAGAGATTTTAAATTGAAATTGATGGGCAGGATTTAACTTACTCGTGGAAAGAATCGGTTGTTCTAGACTTCTACATTTAGATATGCCCAATTTAACTGACAATTTCTTTTTGGTTTTAGACCTGGATCTACAGAACACAATTCATCCTAACCCACCATGACTAAGTTAATTAATCTAAATCCAATTAATTTAACTGTTAAAATAACTTGTCTGTAGAAGAATATACTCACAAAATGGCGTCATGTTGGCATGCCCAAATTCCAATAAGGTAAAATGCCTTAGTAGGATAATTCTTTGACTTGCCAGTGCCTGATTAGGATCAGTTCTGTGAACAAGCCAGTTGTTGTTTTAATGCATGACACTACTAAATTTACTATAAATCAAACGACAAAATAATATTCTCAAGCAAATCAATCAGAATGGTGAAATATTTGTCCTAAAGTTGTAGTGAATTTGAAATTGAACCTGTACTCGCTTATAAGACGAGTAAAACTGCAAACACCAAAGACCCTGATCTGCCGTAGCATAATGTGCCTGCAGATTATTCATCTATGTTGTTTTCTACTCATCACTCCTAACAAACTACATAGATCCAGATCTGCCGGCGCATCATGCAACGGCAGATTTAGGTCTGTGCAGTTTGCCGTTGGACTCGCCTTATAATCGAGTACAGACGGTATAAGATTGCATAAAGCAGACTTTAAGGTAAATCCCATAGCTTGCACCCATACCTATATTTTGGCTCTCAGTGTCCTTATATTTACTCCTATCCAACTAGTGTATGAGGATAAATGAAGTAAATGTCGAAAATTATTATTATTATTGTTGTTGTTGTTGTTGTTATTATTATTATTATTATTATTATTATTATTATTATTATTTTATAATAATGACAAATATAGCTGCAGGTGGGGACCAGGTGCATTCTGTTTAGACAATAGATCACCTATTCACTCAAAATTATGACACAGGAGAAAAAGGTTTGGGTTTTATTTAAAATTTAATCTACATACGAACAAACTTTTATTATGTCAGTGATGTGAAGTGTTTTCTTGACCTTGATGGTAATGCAGCTGTGTGAATGGACACGTGCGGAAGGTCATGTACCCACATCTGAAGTAGTCTTATGCGGCTATTTCAAGCTCTATCCAAGTTAACAAGCAGTTTTCAGTTTGTCTTGAGACGACTAATTATCACAGACATTTCTTGGCCATTTTTCTAAATAATTTCGTTTGAAGATAATGCAGACAGCTGTTTTAATATATATGCTGGGTAAGTATAAGCAACTAACTAACTGTGAAAATCGTTGATTCTAAATCACATCATACTACACTGTCTAAATCACAACATACTACATTGTCTTTATCACACTATACTACTACACTGTCTAAATCACACCAAACTACACTGTCTAAATAACACCATACTACACCGTCTAAATCACACTATACTACTACACTGTTTAAATCACACTATACTACACTGTCTAAATCACACTATACTACCCTGTCTAAATCACATCATATCATACTGTCTAAGTCACACCATGCTACACTGTCTAAATCACACCATACTAGACTGTCTAAATCACAGCATATCACAGCATACTAGACTGTCTGAATCACACCATACTACACTGTCTTTATCACACTATACTACTACACTGTCTAAATCACACCATACTACACTGTCTAAATCACACTATACTACTACACTGTCTAAATCACACCATGCTATGATGTCTAAATCACGCTATACTACACTGTCTAAATCACATCATACTATACTGTCTAAGTCACACCATACTACACTGTCTAAATCACACCATACTACACTGTCTTTATCACACTATGCTACTACACTGTCTAAATCACACCATACTACACTGTCTAAATCATACCATACTACACTGTCTAAATCACATCATACTACACTGTCTAAATCACACCATACTACACTGTCTTTATCACACTATACTACTACACTGTCTAAATCACACCATACTAGACTGTCTAAATCACATCATACTACACTGTCTAAATCACACCATACCAGACTGTCTAAATCACATCATACTACACTGTCTAAATCACACTATACTACTACACTGTCTAAATCGCACCATACTACACTGTCTAAATCACACCATACAACACCGTCTAAATCATGCTATACTACTACACTGTCTAAATCACACCATACTAGACTGTCTAAATCACACCATACTAGACTGTCTAAATCACACTATACTATACTGTCAAAATAGCTAGTACCCGTTAAAAACTTACATTTGAATTAACTGTTAGTGGTTAATATCACTGAGTACTTTCTATGTTTATGAATGATGTGAAATGAGAAGAATGTCCGTCTTTTTGCTCAAACATTTCCTAGAAGAACGAAAATGATCTAAGTGTTTCCACTCCTCATTCTAAAGTTATCAGGCTGCGCACGCTGTGAGGTCTTGGATCTGATGTCGTAAATGAATGTATGCTGAACTGTGCCTGTGAAACGATCCTAGATAGACATTGGGAGATAAACGTTGCTCCTGTGAATCTATCCAATGTGTGCCCAATATCAGTACATAAATGTATGCGGTTGTAAGTCAACAAAGCAGTAACAGTTGCCACTCAATATCCCGTTATATCCATAAAGGTATTTATTATTGAATAATAAAAAACTACTTGATGCATCGATGTAGAACTCTCCGAGTAATGTGGAATGTTCCTGGAGGTAACGTATGTTGTTGTTGCTGTTGTTATGGGTTTAATACCACGTTTCAACACATGATAGGCTATACATGCTGTGGAAGAAGAACATGGGAAAACCCCGGTTAAAACCACCCACCCACGGGAAGCTACTGGCAAGCTTTCTCACATACCCACATTGGCCGAACCCAAGACTAGAACCACACGGACAGAGGTGTGATAGCAGTGATCGCTAAAGGCGAGCGCTTTGAAGCTCTCGGCCCCCGGAACATATGTTCTGCTTCATATGAATCCTTTCACAGACATCTCATTTTCTTGCCAAAATAACTAAAATACTCGTGTTCTGTGTTGAGTTTTTGATGTTTTAGTGTGTACATAAGTTTTAATTTCCTTGCAACATATGAATGCAGTTTTTATGTAATGTCAGTTCGACATAAAATTGTAATCAGCTCGCTGCAAAACTTCAATTACCTTTGATTGTAGTTCAGAAATTCTATACTTTTTGCAATGATTTAAAATTTCAATGCTTCAGTAACAAACTTGCATCATTGCTTCAGAATGTGAAGGTAGGGACTATGATCTCTGCATTAAAAGAGAGTATAACGTTGTTGTTTCAATCGTGCATATAATTTTATGAAATGCATGTATTTTCTATGACATACTGATTACCTTAGAGAGCAGAACAAAGCCGATTGCTACCAAGAAATGAAAAATGCAATAATAACCATACGAGTCATTCAAAGAAATACGATGCTTATGGATAGAAAAACTGGTTTTTACATTACAGGGTACGGCTTTTTCCATCTACAACCTGCAGGGACAATATTTTTTCGCTATTATCGAAGCAGTTTTATATCGAACTAGCATTTTATATCGAACTAGCATTTCAAATCGACTAGCATTTGACAGGTTAGCCATACCCATAATAATTTTCAATGGATATTGTCATGTTAAATATAATATGAAATGTATGTGTTCATGGCGAATATAATTTCATTGGATATTGTTCATGGTAGATATAATTTCATGGATACTTTCATGTTAAATATAATATGAAATGTATATGTTCATGGCAAGTATAATTTCATTGGATAGTGTTCATGGCAAATACAATTGCAATGGATACGTTTCTGGAAGATATAATGCAATGGATATTCTCTGTAAGTATAAAAACTAATGAATAAATCGTTTGATTGTTCTGCTGGTCCTAAACCTTTTTAACTATATAAAATGTATGTTTCATGATTTGAATTCGAGTTTTGATTACGTGTTTCTAAAGCGGCTGCTTGTGGATAATTGGTCATGTTGAATACCAACTTGCACACATACATCGATATTAAGCATTTCTCTCTCTCTCTCTCTCTCTCTCTCTCTCTCTCTCTCTCTCTCTCTCTCTCGTACTTCACCTTGTCACTCTCTCGTTTGGAACATGATAACCTCTAGAAGAAAGTAAACACAATCCCACCACATCGCACACCCACCTAGCATCAGTCGTCATATTATTTCTGTTATACTCTCGCAGACAAAACAAGTAGTAGTATACAAGACAGGTGATACAGAACATGCATTTTCGGGCAGAATCAAAGGCGAATCTCTCATCGACATGACTTTCCTACAAGTAAGAAGCGATTTCAATCAGTCTGATGCAAAAGACAGATAGTTCCTTATATTTCAGACCTCCCAACCGATTGCAGCTAAAAATAATCTATTAATGATAACTGACGTTTTTTTTTTTCTTCATAAATACCATTGACTAGAAATGCACGTTACAATACAGATCGATCGAACTAACTGCTATGCTTCAAGGTAAACTATTTCACATTACAGTTTACCTGATTTTCATCAGCTGCTACCCGTAATTAAAGTTTTGTTTTCTTCATATGTAGACAATATGTTTGATTATTTTATACTCATGTAAATTTCTGAATGAACAGTTTCACTCTCTTTGTACTAAAAGTAGAAGCTGAGAACGTCTGTTTGTGTGTGTGTGTTTTATTTTTAGTTTTGTTTTTTCTGTCGCAAAAAGAGTTTTAAAGGCGCGCGTCAGCGAAACCGGCAAAGTAGATATTTGCAGTTGCAAAGTAGCAATTTCTTTCCAATTTCCAGGCACATTACTTTAATTCTCATCCCTACACACTTTGAAATTGTCAGACAATGGTCTTAAATGTATTTACCTACAACTTTCGTTACAAAGAGTCATGACGTCACAATACCACAACCGTTTAGAACAGTATGCCATATATTTGACTCTTGCAATTTATAACATTGACCAATCATAAAACATTTTACATTGGTTCGTATGTTAGAACAGCCCATAAACAGCTACAGATCTGTTTTCATGATTTGAATAATTTCTAGATCCCCATCAGATCAACTCAATCATTAACGATGTTTCCATAATCTTATGACTCACGAAGTAAATAGAGTGTTTAGGTACACAAAGGTCTTGATATTACAATGTTTGAACCTCTAAACGGAGATTTTGTTTGCCGTTGCCAAATTTGATCTGAAGTTACCATGGGGTGTATAGTTTGTTGCAGTCGTTATGTTGTAAGGACTTGACTGAAAAGCACTGGAAACCGACTGGGAACTGTAAGTATTCTCCTTCAATGTATTTATGTGTACAAATTCCAGATCAGTATCACGTGATCTTTTAAAGTCAGTCAAATTGTAGAACAGTCTGTTCATAACAATTGGACGTATTAGAATTTAAATACTGAAGGTCATCGAGTCTGTGGAATGTCGTTCTCTCAATGCCCATATAGTCTATGTCAACAAGTCTTGCAATGTAGTGGTCTGAGTGATCACATAGTCGAATTCATCAAGTCTGTGTAATGTGGTGTCTGAATGATCACATAGTTATCGAGTTTGTACAATGTGGTGGTCTGAATCGCATAGTCAAATTCATCGAGTCTGTGCATTGTGGTGGTCTTAATGATCACATAGTAAAGATCATCGAGTCTGTGCAACATGGGAGTCTCAATATCTGGAATATCTCTGATTAGTCTGGTTTCAAAATTAAATCGGGTAGTAAAAAATGTGTGTGTGTTTGTGTGTTTGTGTGTGTGTGTGTGTGTGTATGATTTTGATTTTTAACGTAGCTTTAACAATTTTCCAGTCATATCACTACGATGTCTGCGGTGTGGCAGCTTACAAAAATGTTTATCACTGGGGCATAATGCCGCAGACGTGTAGCATCATGTCCCACCCAGTCACATTATCCTGACACCAGGCCGACAAGTCCTAACACTAACCTCATAATGCTGAGCGCCAAGCGAGGCAGCTGCTATTACCATTTTTATAAGTCTTTGGTATGACTCGGCCGGGGTTCCAACCAGCGACTTCCAGCATCCGATGCAGATGCTCTAATCACTTAGGCCACCGGAGCAGTGTTAAAAATGAAAAAAAAAATTTACTCAAACGTTTCACTGAGGAAACTATATGGAATGAATAGACGTCGACTTATTTCAAACTTGTCTATTTTGTTAGAAAATATTAAATTAAATTTCAAAAGAATTTGGAAACTAATCCAAATGATATGATCTTTTTCTGTTCAGAAAAACTGAAGTAGCAAAATATAATTATATACGTTAATGATGTTAAAAACAAAGACGTCTAATGCATTTAATTTCCATCCATGTTAAAACTCATTTGTATGCATGCAATCTATCCACAGTTAGATAAAGAATTTAGCTAATGGTGGTTGTAATTAACTGAATCGGATTTAACTTCGTTCTATAAAATTTTCAAGAATGTACAAAAAAAGATCTACCAAAATTATTCGCCTCTTCCTTCTCATTCTAGCATACCCAGCCTAGCGTAAACGCATGTGTGCTTTCACCTTTAGAAAATTTGAACTAGTTTTCAAAATGACAGTAAGGAAAGATTTCAACATTTTAGATATTATAATCTATTTACCTTGGCTATTGCATACACGTAAATTTAAAATGCATCTACAAATATACAGAAATTCAAATTACCGTAACGTCATTTTCATATCTACTCACTATATCCCCAACAATTAGGGACAAACAAATTAAAACAATTAAAACAAAACATATAGGGACTGCTCATAGTTATTAAAACAACACATATACTCAAATCCTGCACCAAATTCTAATTGATTACACACTGAGCAGAGCAAGAATAATCTGACAACAATTGGTCAAAGATGAATGTTGACACAAAGCTATATTGTGATATATGCAACATGTTTAATAATGAATATAAGTGTAGCTCTGACTCTGAAGCAGTAGGCAAGACAAAAACAAAATTAAAAAATATGCCAAGGTATAATATTTGCATGTCTTGGTTCCATGATACTTGTGTTGGTATTAGCAGAAAAGACCCAATAGGATTCTGGCCCTGTACTCTATGTAGAAAAATACCTAAAGACCTTAGAACGGTTCAGGCTTCCATAAATGAATTACATGCTTGTACAACGGTCATTTTAAACCAAATACAAATTCTGTCAAACAATATAGAATCAAAATTTTTAAACATAAACGACCAAATATCTAGTATAACAAAACGCATGCCTGTGTATGACAAATCAACCTCCATAAAGCTTGAAGAAATCAAACAGAAAACATTAGACGCCAAACTTGAAACAAATAAGAAAACAGCGGTATTGTTGAACAAAGCACAAAATGTAATCGAATTGACAAAACCTAATACAAAATAATTCAAAGTCGGATAACGAAACGGCTACTAGACAGACAGACAGGACTCAAACAAGAATTGATAAACCGACACGCACTAAAGAAAGATATGAACATTACCAGACAGATCAAAATCGACTTAGTCATTCACCTCCAAAACCAACAAAGACACTGATTCCAGGATCATCTCTCCTTAAAGGAATCATATCCTGGTGCCACCACTGACAGGATCAAAAAAACTGAACAAACTTGACCTGAATAAATACCATACAATTATTGCCCAAGCAGAAGAAAATGACGCTGATAGAGATCTGGAATTAAACCAGTTTGAGATCAAATACAAGTTCCTCATCAACCATTTGCTAATCCAGGTAGATAAGGTCGTTATATCTGGCCTTATTCCAAAACGTGATGTGGATATAACGCAATTTGATGACATACTGACAAATATTGTCAGATCCTTCAACCTACCATACATATCGAACAACGACAGATTTTGCTAGCGTCGGGTCAGCTACCATCTACTTCCTTTCACTCTGACGTGATCCACCTGAAAGACGCGGGCACAGCAAACCTATTGAAAAATATGCATAGTGTTACTCCTGTTCTCAAATCAACACCTACCAACGTGAGTAAGCACTACTCAATTGTGCAATACCAACATAGGCAACAGAAAAGCCCCAGAGAGCAATGCATGCCCATAATGTGTGGGAAATGAAATAAAATACACAGAGTACATGGCATGGTTATCGTAATACAAGGCCTGGAAAAGGGACCTTTTGATCAAACGACAGTACGTACATTACAGACGTGACGTTCCTAACTATAATTATAACTATTAGGTACATCCATCTGGGTACAATGATGATAATACATATACCTCAGTCAAAAATAAGTATCATGTTCTTCAGATATTTGTTCCGATTGTCTCTTTGTCCAAAGTACTAAGTCTTATTGTACATGCCAAGGTTATAATGTTTCTTCCTGTAACTCGGAAATAGCTAATAAATCTGTTGTCATTCCTACAAAGATTGGGAAAAATGTAAACTGTACATCTATTGGTCTGAAAAAGAAGGTTTGCAACTTATCAGCCTCAATGTAAGACACATGTTACTAAAAATTAACGTACTAAGACTTACGATACAAAATGAATCAAACTTTGCATTAACTGGACTATGCGTAAAACGTTTATAGATTGTAATGTACCTGACTGTTTTATCTCCATTAGCAAATTTTCGTTGGAAAGACGTGATCGACCACAAGGCATAGGAGGAGGGATAATCATGTACGTTTCAAATAACGTAACATACAAGAGAAGAACAAATTTCGAAATTTCCACATTAGAATCAATGTGGATTGAGTTCAGTTTCCTCAATAGTCATTCTATTTATATCTGCTCAGCCTACCGATCTCCAAACTTCCTCTCATCATGGACTAACCAGTCTGAATATGAGCTAGAGGCTGCTTGATCTTCCAACAAGGAAGCAATTATCATGGTAGACTTTACATATTTGATTTCCTCCTTGATAATAACACTAAATGGCTACATATGATACAACTACACGACTTTACACAGGTAATAAATGCTCCAACAAGAGTAACAGCCTGTACTTCCACCCTGTCCACACCTACACTACCCATCCTGACAATCTCTATGAGATAAACGCACCCTGTTTCCCTATTAGTGATCACTATCGTATATGTGCAAGTCGTAAGCAACAGAGCGCAACAAAACACAATTTACACTCCTGTATGCAATACAGATGCTTTAAAAACTTTGCTGAAAATTAATTTCTCACTGAACTATCACAAAACATTAACTCATTAACTTTCCCTAACATAGACCCAGATTATGACTTGTCTATCTGAAACCAGTTTTCTTACTATCCTAAATAAACACGCTCCCATATACATCAAAATATTTAAATGATCAAAACAACCAGAATTGTATACTAATGAAATCGCCGATGCAAAACGTAAACGAAACTACAACCATAAATTAAAAGATTTTACAAACTATCATTAGTTGTGGAACAAAGCCAAATCACTCATTCTAAAATACAAGCGCTCCTGTTTCAAAGAAGCCATTATTTCAAACGCCGATAACAGATCCATCTGGAATCACTTGCGAGATCTAACTTAACGAAACCTGCACCTCTAGCTCCATGTTTAATTATAGTTGATAGCGCTAGTTATACTGATGAGCTCGATATTACAAATCGACTGAACCTCTTTTTCACTAATATATCCCAAACCCTTGACAGGTCTAAATTTTTAAGAGCCTAATTTAGACAAACTTACTAAATTCGTGGGTGAAAGGGTAAAGTCAAAGGGTACTCGATCATGTTAGTTTCACTATTCCCTTAATCACAATAAATGACACTTTTTATATTTTCAATGAAAATAACACAAGCAAATCAGACGGTATATATGGAATTCACCCCAAACCTCTGAAAATGTCGGCTTTATCATTCTCAGGGTCGTGACAAGAAATAATTAACTTTAGCATCACTTTCTGTAATTCCCTAAATTATTGAAATTAGCAGAAGCATTCGCAATTAATAAGGGAAATGAAAAGAATGACCCATCCAACTATCGACCCATATCTGTTCTATCTGTACTTTAAAACATCTTGAAAAGCATGTCAGCAAGCATATTTTCAGATATCTTAACAAGTACTGACTCCTGCATAAATCACAATCAGGTTTTCAGCAGAATCATTAATATCAAACTGCATTAACAAAACATATAGACCAGTGGCTACTAGCAACCGAATCAAGCGAACGTACTGTCGCAATCTTCACTGATTTAAAATAAATGTTCTAGCATTCCATTTGGTTGACCATTCGGTGCTGATTCAAAAAGTTTTCTTGAAACTCAGTTCCCTGGTTCACGTCGTATCTCACTAACATACACCAGGTTGGTTGCACGTGTAAATATATCTTAAGTGGTGTTCCTCAAGGATCTATTTTAGTGCATCTTAATTTTCTACTGTTTATCAATGACTTAGCTTTGTATCCAGCGCACTCTAACACATATATTTTCGATGACGACTCTGCATTGCAGTCATCTGGTAAATCTATTGACTCCATTAAAAATAACCTTCAAATAGACCTCAACGATATATCAGTTTAGTGTCAATAAATCAAAATGCATATAAATATCTCTAAAACGAAATGTATGACAATTGGAACAAGGCAGCGTCTATCTACTAACATGGACGTACTTCTAACTCAAAATGGCTTACACGTGTCTATTGTCACACAGCAAAACTTCTTGGTATCTACATTTTGATCAACGTCTCAGCTAGAATGCACATATCGATCACCTATGTGCAATGGTAGTCAAAAGATTTCTACCTCCTCAGTCACCTGAACTTTATTATTGGGGATATATACTACTACTGATAGACTACGGCTGTACCATATGGGGAAACACATCCAATTATAATCTGTCCAGAATTGATAAACTCCAGAAAAATGGCAGTCCGAATAATACTAAAACTTCCAATTATGACTCACTCGAATGTGTTGTTTTCACGTCTGCAATGGCTACCTATACAAAACGTGTTCTTTATTTCAAAGAAATCATGACCAATTGAACTAAGATCATCAAATACTAAGAGTAACCTCCGATTGACAACTAACCACAATCTCCAGATTCGGTGGTCGAAAACCAAGCATTACAAAAGATCATTCACTGTATCAACACCTACTGTATAGAATTCCTTATCCCTGAGGATACGTATTTCAAATTCCCTTGCTTCGTTTAAAATAGCACCAAAGAATTCTTTCTTGACCAGCTGTTATATTATTATTGGTAGTCTCTCGGGGCCGAGGAAGACATGTTGTGCAGTCTCATCAACGATAGACGCGTATGTGGCTCCGGAGTCCAAATTCCGATGAACACAGGCGGTTGCAGGTGGGGCATGGGACACCGGTACTTGGGGGTGGCTGAGACGCAGCTTTGTGACGTCTCTCACGGGTTGCAGCAAGACGCTGGCGGCGGTCAGCCTCGAAGGTGGAACTGGCTTTTCTGGTCAGGACTCGCCAGTGACTTCTGTTTGAGGCACCGAGCTCGAGCTGATGCGGTTGAAGGTCTGCCCATTTGATGTGCATCTTGAGGTTGTCTTTGTACCTCTTGTGAGGGCGGCCTTGGTTTCGGTTGCCTTGGACTAGCTCGCCAAAGAACAGTTGCTTTGGGATTCTGTTTTGATCCATGCGGATGACATGGCTAGTCCAACGAAGCTGGGCCTGGATCAGTTTGGCTTCGATGCTTGTTGTGTTTGCTCTATCAAGGACTTCCTGGTTGGGGATTCGGTCATGCCACTTGATCCTCATGATGGCTCTCAAGGAGCGCTGGTGGAATTGTTCCAACCGACTGATGTGCCTTCGGTATACAGTCCACGTTTCACAGCCATACAAGAGAGACGTCAGGACAACTGCATTGTACACCTTCAACTTTGTTGACAAGTGTATATCCTTGTGCTGCAAGACCTTGGTTTGAAGTCGCCCGAGTGCTTGGCTGGCCTTTTGGATCCTCGCAGTGATCTCTTTGTCCAGGGAGCCATCATTGG
>JAECUM010023277.1:0-22385 GCA_016617855.1 Megalonaias nervosa | reverse complement strand
GAGTGACTGAAGCAAACTTAATTTTAAAAAGAAACAAGAATATATCATGCCAAACAGTGTGCCGGGTACTACAGATATGTCCCCTTGTCTTAAGGTCAAGGTCGTTTTAAGGGAGATATGGTTCAGTGGCTTGCATCCTTGTTTGGAGGATATACTTTTAACTACTGAAGATATTTTATTGAAATCGCACTTACATAATATACATTGATGGTATATTGCATACCACATGCATGTTTCAACCTCACGGTCAAGGTCACAGCAAAATGACAAGTAAAAACTGGCTTGTAACTTTATCCTGACTTTTGAACCACTAAAACTATTGAAATGAAACTTTAACAAGTTTATCATGATTAATATGTGTGACATATATAATAATTATTCATCAAAGGTCAATGTCACGGCAAGGAAAAATAAAAATCGACCACCATTGCCTCTGTATGAGTTTAAATTTCTACCATTGAAGATGCTACAAAGGAACCATGCAAGTCCTCGCTGGCACGTATCTTTATTACGACTGTCGTCTTCTAACACCTACTGATGTTCTGATGAAGCATCCCTTGTTCAAAGGACAAGGTCTTTCATCACTATTTTGGGGGTGGGGATGGGGGATTGGCTGGGTGTGTTATTTATGTGCCATTTTACTAACTGTTTTGGTGTTGTTTGGAGGGGGTGCACCCGTTCCAAAATTAGTTCATGAAGACAATTTTGGTGTATGGACATAACAAGCACCCTTTACTCGAAAAGATAAGTACCGACTTATTATATATTTATACTACATACAGTGGGTTGCTAGTTCTGCTTCCTAGCCGACTATTAATATTTCGGTGTCTTTTTAATGACTGAGGGAAATGTACTTGCCTCATATTCATTTTAAGGGCAACACAAGCCCGTTCACAAATTCCTCAGATATATTTCTTACTTAAGGATATGGCTGTAAAGGTCACATCATAGCCTTTATGTTAAGAAAATTGACAGGTGCTACATGACCTTGAAGACTGTGATTTTAAGTTTTGGTTTTGAAGAATACATGTCGTAAATATCATACAACATGTGCTGAGTCAATGGAACTGGATCAATCTTTGACCCTGTTATACTCACCTAAAGCATTGGAGACGATTGCTAGCTGACCGCAACATGAATATAGGCAGTTCTTCTTTAATTCCCATTTTCGACACTGTCACTTCTAATATTGATGCTATAATAATTCAAGTACTACATAAATAAATTAGTTTTGTTGTTGCCCTTGTTGTTGTTTAATACCAACGTGATAAACCAGATACAACCAATTTCACTATAGGGATGTTTTGATTCATGGCTAAGTTAACTGCCTGTAGTATTGCATATGTTCTGTGGTGAAGGATAGATTTCCACCTGGTCTGAAAGCATCGATGAAAGAAATTAGTTTTTCTAGCCATGGCCTGAGTAATTCGTTCCTCGCTGTAAAGGTAATCAGATATATATTTGAAATATGTGTTACCTGTCTGTTTTTTCTCTCCCTTATTCTGCCTGAAGCATTCAGTAACTTCACTTCATATTCAAATATCGCGATGAAACTGTTTTTAGATATTAAAATTATTAATTATTTTCATGTATTATGTTTACTTCATTTTCTTTTTTTTAATTTACCGTGGTTTTTCTACGTCGGTTATGGACGAAGAATAAATAATTTTAAAATTCATAACTACGTTCATACATTATGCGTCTCTAATATTGATTTTCTATAAACGTGAAGCAAGAGAGAGAGAGAGAGAGAGAGAGAGAGAGAGAGAGAGAGAGAGAGAGAGAGAGAGAAACAGAGACATACAGACAGACAGACGGGCAGACATTGACAGAGAGATGGGGTAGAACTTCGACCGGTTTTGTCGTTTTCAGTACATTCTTATGCAAATTTCAAATGTATTTATTTATTGCATAGCTATCCAAACGACTATCTCATTTTGATTTCCAGTTATAAATCCTTTTAGGGAAAAAAAGTATTATTCTAGTCTGTAAAGCAGAAGGAAATGATCAAAATACACGGCGTGTTAGTAACTGTGTCAGCCCAACTCCACTGACAAAAGTTCGAATCAGTTTTTTATTTATTGTGCATGATTTTATGGATGGGCTAATTCAAATATAAATACTAAAATATTCATTCCAGTGTGTGTGTGTGTGTGTGTGTGTGTGTGTGTGTGTGTGTGTGTGAGAGAGAGAGAGAGATTTGGAATTTTAACGTAGCTTTACCAGTTTTTCAGTCATATCGCTGTCTGCAGTGTCAACGTCTATCTAGCACTGGGGCATCATGACCCACACATGTAGCATCATGTCCCATCCAGTCACATTATCCTGACACATGACCGACCAGTCCCAATACTAACTTCTTAAAGCTGAGTGGCAAGCTAGGCAGCCTCTAGTCTTTGGTATGACTCGGCCGGGGTTCGAACCTGCGACCTCCCGCATCCGAGGCGGGCGCTCTAACCCTTAGACGCTCAGCACTCATCGCTAAAAATCACACACACACACACACACACACACACACACACACACACACACACACACACACACACTCTTTAAGTGAATTTAGCACATATATAATTACACCATTATCTTAACAGTGGATAATACAACATTATGGAGTGGTAATTTGCTAAATAATTTTATTTCAATATACCAAATTCACTTTGATCACTACAATTCAATTATGCTAAGATAGTGGGATTTATTGGATGTCCTTCGACAAACTCTCTGTCGAAAAGACAACTCAGACAATAAATCGCACAACTGTAAACAAGTCTAGAGCCCGGTAATCGAGTCTGCATCCCACGAGAAGAATGTCACAATGGCAAACAACCATACAGATTTCATCTCCTAAAAACGAAAACTTTAGCCAGGAGTGTAGCAAACTAAAATTTCATTCTGATTTAGCTAAAGAAGAATGGCAAGGACGGGGACATGAACGACTAGTTGATAAACATGATCGATGAAGTTATCAAAGAGGGCGCCTGGGGTTTCCAAGTGAACGATTTGGGTACAGCGGTGGTAGGGCAATAATATCTCGGAAATCCAGTCGCGTTTCACTTAGTGAAATCTACCAATACAATGGTGACATGTTCTTATAGCAAAGAGTTCAGAATCGATTAAGAGGTTAACATCGAACTCGGCCTAGGTAAGGTTATAGGGAAGGACCACACACCATTACTAATGTAGACTGAACTGTCAATCTAAAATACCCCTTTATTGAAATAAAAAAAACCAAACTATCATGTCCTCTGAGTCATTTTGACGTTGCAGAAACAAAACCGATCCCCAAGATATTACAGCAATCTCAACGATAAAAAAGTCCACATCAGTCGATGTCCTTAGAAACCTTGTACCAGAAAATCGACTAGTAAAATGATCGAGTTTGCAGCATTGCTGACATTCCCAATTTGAGACAATATTTAGGTGTCAAATGATTGTTAATGGCGCCGATGTGGGGAACATTTCTGTGTACAAATGCAACATATATCATTTCTAAAACAACAAATGTTTTGTTCAACTTGGTTGGATGAAACTATATGCTCCATATAAATGCCAGTGCAACCAATGTCTCATGCGATACAAAAGTAAACAAAATCGCTGTTGCGAAGTCTACTTTATATATCGAATGCAGACGTGATCTTGATACCAGTGAGAGGACCCCGATGTTATACAAGTACGGAGAGTTCAAGTGTGAAATATGTCAACGGTATGTGCCATATGCCCACTAATACTATCGTTATCAGTGTAGCAAAGTTCACAACTATGAAATTAGTTTTATTTCTTTTAATTCAATTGTACTCTTTCTCCGAACTAGTTCGTAAAATGGCGCACAAAATAAAAATATATGTCTAAGAACTGGAAAAGTTTTGACAAGCAGACCTGGATATTTTGCGTTGTTCTGGGACTTTCTGCTAGAGACAACTTAATACAAAACTATATTTCAAGACCAGCAAACTGGCAAACCCTAATAGTTTAATGTACCTGTTGTAGATCTGTTGAGTGTATTATAATAACTAATTCTGATATGGATACACAGGAAGGACAGACAGCTCTTTTGTTTGCCTCTAAGAGAAGAATGGAACCAATGATGATAAAAGTTGACAAAATCTGAATCAAGCAGTCACCACCGTCGTCGAAGACGAGAACCTTCAGATGCAGATTGCACTTGTACCTAGCACAGGCTATATGAGAAAATATAAATAGAATAAAATGCCAGTTCACTGACTGGAATGCATTGTGAAATTGAATATTTATATTTATACTCTCGCAACCCTGACACCAACTATAAGAACGACGGCCTTTGACTAAGCGATCCGCAAGACGTCTTCAAGAACATTTTTTCTATCTGACGCATGTGTCTTCCAGCATCACTGTAATATCACTATTTTGCCTCGCGCAGACCAATGAACCATTGAATTGTACACCCTGACACAGATGCGAAAACAACGACTTGAATTCATAGGATTAACACACTCTGCCTTCTGTGGGAATGTTACAGCATTTAAATTAAAGTCAACCCTCGGTTTAACAGTTGCTAGCCCGCTTAGACCTCCAAAAACGTCTTGACTGAGAGATAGTTTACAAGCGGGTAGAATTGATCCGTGTAGGCTCTAATGTCTGAACCAAATGAATGAAGCGATCATATACATGAATTTCACACAGTTATATCCGTACCTCAATCAATACGATAAATATCCAATTAACTAGATGTAATCATCACCAAGGATTTTTTCAACCTCTTGAGTAATATCTCATCCCCCGGTGGAAATTTGAAATTTGCCTTGCGTGAAACTGATGCGGACTCTTAAGGACCAACTAACCAGCCACCATAGTAAAAAATATGCATATGATTAATGGGGTCATAGTGTAACTCGGAAAAGACGTACATGAAATGTAGCACTGGATGGAAACTACCAGATTTTACCCATACACTAAAGACTATGATATCTTCTCGGAGTACATCGATACTTGTTGAAGATCAGTCACGTGCAGCAAGAAGAGAAAGAATGAATATCATTAGGCAACAACCATATGCAGATTAGTCTTTGTATGTGTCTGACTCAAGTAGAAGGCTTCAACAAAACAATTAAAATTTGACTCCAAGGGTGATATGACCTTTCGTACCAAGGTTATGTACGAGCTCCATAACCTAACAGAATGAGACACAGATCCAGTGGATTCGTGACACCTTATTCGTGCCGGAAATAGAATTTCCAATATTTGTATCGCTAACTATATTACCTATTATGATTGAACACGATTGTGCTGGCTACAGAACATGATGCCGAGACAAGTCTTTTTATTATGATGTAGATAACATCATCTTTGTGAACTAAATCCCTTTTGATAGGTCATGTATGTGAGCTCAGCAATGAAAATGACGACAATAGTTAATGGGGGCACCCAAGGGACAATGGGACCTTAATTTTAAATTTGGTCGTTTGCACTCTGGGGACAATGGGACTTTATCATGGTAAAAGTGTCCCGGCACTTTGGGCATAAGGGGACTTTAACATGGGGGTTATTGGGTTTGTATAGGGACAAAAAATATTGGGTCTGTCTAGGGACAATAGGGATGGAAATGGTGACGCCACCGTACTGGACAATGGCAACAATATTGCAAATGGCTGACCTCAATCGGGCGGACAATAGAGACACAGACATAGAGACGTGGTTAGAAACATGGTTAGGGTTAGAGTTAGAGACATAGACAGAGATATAGGACACAAACATAGATTGATGTACATCAACCTATCACATAAAACATCACCTAAAACTTCTTTTAGGCAAGAGAGTAAATCTTTTCGAGGCAATAGAGTGGCTCTGAAAAGGGCCTTTGTTTTTTTTAACACCATTCAGTTAACATAGAGGGCATCACACGGATCTTCTTCTCTTCCTCAAACTTCGTCTGACCTCTGGACCGTAGATTAAGACTCTCTTCAGATAGCCTTGCCTCTCCACATAGATTTCATTTCCAAATGGCTGTATCAGTCATCTGGGCAATTGCCCATGATGATTTGACATACATGGGATAGTCCGAGTGGAACAGCATCGACGATAGGAGGGTAGACGATTCTGTGCTATTCCACATCTTGTGACTAGAACAGGTGAAGGAAATGAGGTGAACCGCGGTTATTTATAGTGAAATAGTGGATCGAAACTGATTCAGTTTTCTCACCAATTCAAACACGCGTTACAAATTCAGTCACAGTGTGGAGTCTGTCTTCCAATCCGAAAAGAGCTGCCTGTGACGTCACATTCCTTATATAGGTGCGCTAGCGTCTGTGCGCAGTGAATCAATGCGACAGAGTTAGAACATGACGGAAAGTAAGAAAACGATGAATTGGGGTGTACCGGCCATGGAGTGATGGTATAGCAGCGGCTACCAAAGCAAACACGGTCCTACTTCCAGAAGAGAACGATTTTAATTGGGATTTAGTGGATTTTCTCTCTTTTTCACAAGAATTTGTTCCGGTACCAGCACCTTCGCCACCTTCTCCTTCCTTACCGTATGTCGAGGAAGTTAAACAGAGACAGAAAGAAGAATTGGAGAAATATGTGCAACAGTAGAAAGAAGCAGAACAAGCTTTTCACATTCAACAGCAACAGCGAGAAGAAGAGGCAAGAAGAAAAGGACATTAAGAAGAACAAGCAGAGAAGAAACAAGGTCTAGGAGAGAAGGAGCACGGTGAAAGTCAAACGGTGATGGTACTCTTAGACATATTGGCAGAGTTAAGGAGTCTGAAACAACTGTATCAGATATCTTTAATACGACCCAAGAGAAAAAGACATTCCCGAGCCAAACAGTCCAATCCCGTCAACACACATACTATCCCTGAGATACCAACTATAGTGTTTTCTACGAAATCATCGTCAGTAGCAAGTCCAGAAGTAGGCCTTGGCCGTGGCAAAGAGATAAGGCAGTTAAAGCTCTTTACGTCCGGTTCCTGAGTTTGTGTTTCTAAAACACAAGGTCCGAATGGTCATTTTCAGGGCCATCCACCTCTCTCGAAAAGAGAGAGTATTCATTTGCCAAAATCAAATGAAATCAAAATCCCTTTTTTTCCCATGATGGACGTGCTAGAGTGCATGAGTGTAGGTCCTTATTATAAATCAAAATTCTCTGGTACAAATTTTACAATCCAATTCACAACACATCAATTTATAAAGATCATTTCGCATCTTCTTTGTCTTTTTACTCTCTCCCTTTATTGAATTTCTTCACTGTCACAGGTTTTTGTTATCTTCTTCCTCACTTTCTTCTAATCTTCCTTTCTTCTCTTTCTTCTCTTTATTTGACGTGTCTGTGTTCTTCCTTTTCGGAGGGTACCTCTTCTTCCTGTTCGGAACCCCTCTCTACTTCTGCTCCTGTTTTTTCGTAGGGCAGTCTGAAGACCAATGTCCTTTCACGTGACAGTGATAACAGGTATCTTGACTTTTGTCTCTATTGACGTTTGTCTTGCTTTTTTGACGTTGTAGACATCCAGAAGACCAATGCCCTGTCTTCTGACAGATATAGGAAGTATCTTGACTTTTATATAGAAAGGGGGAGTAATCCGTCGGCTTCTCTGAAGAAAACCTTCGTATGACACCTCGCAAATCTCTGATCAGAAGTTCGATCTGTGTTAGCTCTTTCATCATTCTGGTTGGATTGAGAGTGAAATGAATACTTTGAGGGAAGACACTGACCCTTTATATACGGAAGACACTGACCTTACAATGATATATAGGGGACCATGGCTTTTAAAATGTAGTCATTTGACATTTTGCAATCAAGATAAAACGATCATTTCGTGAAGAAAGGAAAAGAAAATAGCTGAAGTCTTGGCTCAGATTCATGCCAGCGATTTCGAAGATGACATGAGTGAACCAAAATCCAGACACAGGAAGTCTGCGTCAAAGCAAAGTCCACCACCAGTAACACTACTAGCACATTCGAGAGACGGATAAACGCTCCTCTAGAAAATTTCGAACCACGGCCTACACCTACAGGGTGAAGTTTAAAGATTTCAAGTCCGACTTAGCGTTGGAGAAAGCAGAAGAGTTCATCATCGATGTGTGGGATTCATTGTTAACCGCACTGAAACGACAATGTGAAGCCAAAGAAGACGATCGCTTGACATTTTCCGTTTATCACGACAGTGTGAATTTCCCCGTTTGGATCGAGTTTAGCAGGCCACCAGAACTGACACCTTCATCGACAAAATTCAACACGTGAAGCAGTCCAACGACAAAGGTTTCACATACCGATGGAAAAGCAACACTGTACATGGCTCACGGTTCTCTTCCAAAAGGGACTGGACTCAAAAAGGTGTTATTGGTGGACGACCTTCGCAGCAGCAAAACAAAACGAGTCCCGTCCGAATTAACAACCCTCAAGAAAAGATGTGTTTAGCTCGTGCCATCGTGGTGGGACGAACGTATGCCGATAAGAACGACACGGTAGAATGGAAAAGAGCCTGGGAGAAGATTCGAAAATCAAACCGAGCCACACAACAAAGAGAAGCCGAACTCCTGTTACAGCAAGCGAGGTTATCAAAAGACACACCCTGCGGTATTTCTGAAATGCAAAAATTGAAAGACATCTTTGAGTCCACGCTACACATTCAAGGTTCACCCTCAAGAACTGAGCGGACTTCTGTTGTTTCGAGGCAACAAATTCAAGGATGGAAAATACGTTCTCGACTATCATCATGATGAACATTTCGATGGCCATTACCAGTATCACCGGATTCCTGGGATACAGTTATTATTGTGAGAAATGTGACTATGGGTATAACAGTCGAGATCAACAGAAATAATATGGATCGAAATGTGAGGGATGTGAGGGTTTCTGTCTTGACGAAGGACAACAACAAGTGCATTGTTCTGCTTCTCAGCGCACTTTTTCAGCCCAACCTGTAACCATCAGCATCTGAAGACACAAGGTTCGCAGCAGAAAAGTGCCTGTCAACTGCTGAAATTATACCCTACTTGTGGACAAGTCATACGTACCAATAGTGCCAAGGCACACCTATGTCCAGGAAATAAACGATGTCACATTTGTCATCAAATCGTGGACTTGGAACACGAATACTACATTCGGAAATACCAGCCCCAACAGGAGGAGGAGGAATATGACCAGAAGAAAGGCAATTTCATCCTTTTCGATTTCGACTATATGCAAGAGACCGGCATTCACATTCCTCATTTTTACGTGGCTCATCGAGCTTGCGAGAAGTGCATCCAAGTGCCTATCTTTACTCATTGCCTTCACTGCAGCAAGATTCCTGGAGGACGTCAAAAACTCTTTCGAGAACCTAACAGGCTGGCCGAGTTCGCCCAATGGATATTAGACCCCATCGACGAAACGTGGAGCCAAGAGGACACCCAACATTACGGAGATTGCCATCGCTATGTACGGTCATGGCACACAATTACTTGGGATACGATGGGCAATTTCTTCTGAAATACTATACGGAACAAAGCACCGAAAGTCACCTTGAATGAAGCCAAAATCATTTTCATGCAAGTGCGACAAGTGCAGTGTAACGATTCGATGAGTTACTTGGCCATGCCATAGAGCAGAATGCCTAAAACGATTGGAATGACAGAAACGGCCAAAGGCTATTTCCGCACTTTTTTAATACCGAAGCCAATAAGCACGACGTTCTACCCTATTTGCCTGATGATCACAGCTACGACCCCGATAACATGCGCATCGAGCAACGAGAAGCTTTCTACGCTTGGTGCCACATTCACGCCTCGGACCCTTTGACTTTCAGGAAGAAATGTTAAAGTATTGTCGATCCGACGTGGACATTTTACGGCGTTGCTGTGGAAAATTCCCAGAATTGTTCATGGAGCACGGAGGGATCGATTCTTTGAAACAAGCCTGCACCAATACCAAAGCGTGTTCCTGAGTGTGCCGCAAACGATTTATGACCGAAACCACCCTGGCTGTCATCCGCCCTCAAGCGACCAATTTTGTCAAACGTCATTATTCGGTCAAAGCCCTACGCTGGCTACATTACATGTGCGACAAGGAAGACAAATGGATCCAACATGCCCGAAGCGGAGGAGGTGAAAAGACCATCGGAAGGTATTTGGTGGATGGCTG
Organism: Megalonaias nervosa; assembly: GCA_016617855.1. Lineage (NCBI taxonomy): Eukaryota > Metazoa > Mollusca > Bivalvia > Unionida > Unionidae > Megalonaias > Megalonaias nervosa. Next base: position 12,286 of record JAECUM010023277.1, on the reverse strand, counting down.
GGACTTAGCAAACCCCAAGATCGTGTACGAGTTTAACGGGTGCTTATTTCACGGATGACCGATCTATTAACCTCAACCTGACACTACAAATCAGTTTTTAAAATGTACCATTGAAGACTTGCACGAGACTGCTTGTCAGCAGCGCTTGAAGTTAGAACAGCAAGGATACCATCTGGTGGAAATATGGGAACACGAGAACGATCACCGTTTGAAAACCGATCCAAAGTTTAAATGTATCGTGGAAAGTTACAAGCTGGTGGACCCTCTGAAACCGCGGGATAGTTTATACGGAAGACGGACGAATGCCACCTGTTTGCTGTACTACGTCGACGAGGAGAAAGGAGAAGAAATAGAATACTTGGACGTGTGTTCATTGTATCCTTACGTGTGTAAATATTGTCACTTTCCCGCAGGACACCCACAATTGCTGACGGAACACATCGACCTGGACAACATTTGACAATAAAAGGGATTGATTAAGAACAAAGTCTTGCCTCCCACGGTTTTACCTCACCATTGCAAAGGAAAACTGATGTTTCCCTTGTGCCATACTTGTGTCGAAACGTACAACCAAGACCAACCTTGTCAGCACACCCAGGAAGAACGCGCCTTGACGGGAATATGGGTCAGCGTGGAATTGTTTAAAGCTCTGGACCTGGGATACCAAATGTTAGAAGTGTACGAAATTTACCACTTTCTCAAGACAGAACAGTACCACAAGGGTGACGAGACTCAGAAAGGCATTTTCGCAGACTACGAGAACGCCTTTTTGAAATTGAAATAAGAAGCCAGCAGCTATCCTTCCTGGTGCCACACTCCCGAAGATCAACAGAAATTTAAAGAGAAATACTTGGAGCAGGAAGGCATCACTTTAGACCACGTGGAGAAAAAGAAGGAAGGCGATCGTTTGCTTAAGATGATGTTTAATTGCTTGTGGGGCAAAATGGCACAACGACCGTGTTTACTCAAGACGAACTATTTGTCCGATCCTTCCCGCTACTTCCAGATGATTCATGACAAAACCAAATACATGAAACACGTGGTCGTCGTTCATGTAGACTTGATCCTGGTCGATTACGAAGAAGAACTGGACTTTGTAAAAGCCGACGAATTTTGGAAATGTCATCATTGCGGCCGTGACAGCCCATACTCGCTTAAAGTTGTACGAAGCTTTAGAACTGTTAGGAGATCGTGTGCTGTACTTTAACACGGACAGTTGCATCTACTTCGATCGCCTGGGTCACCGGCACCCTGACATTGAAGGAGACCGTTTAGAAGCCTGGAAGGACGAGCTCTCCAACGACAAGATATTAAGTTTTGCTAGTGGCGGTCACAAAAAGTACGGCTTCGAATACCGGGACAAACATGGAGAAGTGCACACCAAGCGTAAAGTGAAAGGATTGACTCTCAATTATCGCACCTGTCAAGTGGTGAACTTTGGCGTGTTGAAAGAAGCCTTGCAGTCTGGAGAGGATCAAGATTTTAAAGTGACCACCTACCACCCTCACAAGATTGTACGTTTAGCTACACACCAAATCGTCAGTCGGTCTTTGGAAAAAAGTGTATCTAATCGTGACCAGAAGCGAGTGCCACTTCCCAACCACTTCACTTTGCCGTACGGACACACTGGTATAAAAATGGTTTAAAGACGATAGTCACCAACAAGAAGGATGACTTCGAAGCAGCAAGAATCAAGTGGGAGACCTACAGAAAACTCCAAGTTCAAACAATACAATTTTCCTGTCTTCTTGCCTGACTATTTTGTTTGTGCCAGTCGATTGGAAACGTTTCTTAAATGGCCCACGGATCTGGAAGGATTACCTACTTCGAATGTTTTAGCTAGAACAGAATTTGTCTACTTGGGACCTGAGAGTGGATTGGGATACTGAGTACAGTGTTTCAGTTGTGTTAAGAGGTTGTGTATGGATCGATATATCTATAAAGATTCAGCTATTCTGGAACATAGTCGATGGTCTCCGCAAAGTCATTATCTTTCTATGGCCTTTCCACCCATCACACTACGGTACAGGTATGACGGTACCTCAGAGAAGGTAGTACCGTTGTCCAGGAATAAAAAAGGAAGACTTCTAAAACTAGGTATAAAAAAGGAAAGATGTAAAACTCGAGACTTTACCATTAGTACAAAAAGGGACAACGTCCAAGTGCTATAGTTCATAGTAACTACAAACCCTAAGCGGGAAAGATAATTACTTTTAAACAGACACCATTCAAGTTTGGTGATTCTCAAGTGGAGTACGATGCTGTGATTGAGATGGCAGGGATGCCGTACACTATGACCTCAGTAATTCAGTACCACATCATGGGAACTTTGCTATGACTACTACTACTACTACTACTACTACTACTACTACTACTACTACTACTACTACTACTGTGTCTTAGTGACTTGCTTTCTGGGATTTCGTTTACCAGCAGATTCCTTGCGGTCTCGATACGATCTATACTGTGAGGTACCATCCCCGAAAGACCATTCCGAGAGGAACTGTGCCAAGTGTAGAACCTCTAAGAAAATTACACCAATATGTTGTATAGTAACTTGTTTATATTCCACTTTGATCGTTTTGATGTGTATTTTATCGATGTACTTAAACATTTGGCTTTTATGTATTTTTGTCCTTCGTGTTCCATTTTAAAACTGTTTATTTTTCAATAAACGCGTCCTGAATAAAAGTATTAAAACTCTTGTCTTGTCTGTCTTCGTTTCAAAAGTGACATTCCTTGCACTATGGCTACCTCTGCTGTCTCTGCTCCCTCTTCCACCACTTTCAAAGTCATCGACGAAAATTTAGATCGTGCCAGTTGGGAGGCCTGGTATCTTCGCCATCTCATTAACATGTTAATTGCTGCAACAAGCGGTTCAGGCAAAACCGAATTTGTCAAACGTTTGATCGAACATAACAGTCATTTGATCGATCGTCCACCTCAACGTATCGTGTGGTGTCACAAAGTGTGGCTATCGGCGTACAGCCTCCTGCGAGAAAGTCAAGGCGATTCTATCATGCTTGTGGAAGGCATTCCTGGCGAAGACGACGGGATCGTGTCTGACCACAATCAAACTCATCTGGTTATCTTCGACGAGACGACATGTTAGGAGAAGACAAAGAAGAAATTAAACTGGTTTACGTGCAAAGGGCATCATCGTAATAACAGTGTCATTTACATCACCCATAATTTGTTTCAACAAAGTAAATCCCATCACACCATCAGTCTCAGTGCTCATTACGTGGTCTTGTTTAAAAGCCCTAGAGATAAATCTCAAGTGCAAGTGTTAACCAAACAGTTAGGAACTCCTTGGCTGACTCATGCGTACGACGATGCCACTCAAACACCACATGCCTATTTACTCATGGATTTAAAACCCACGTCCCCCGGTTATTTGTTTCACCACTGGTACCAAGACGGAGGTCCTGTCCTGTACACGTAGCCGTGGACTTGACAAAAAATCTATAAAAAAACCTCGGACACGTTTGGTCTGTCTCATACATAGTCAACATGACATCCCTTCAGTTTCATCTTCCCGTCAAATTGCTTCGCAAACAAAATCCACAAATACGCGCTCGTGTCTTAGAAGCCAGTCTCAAAGAAGTCTTTCGATGGTTTACGGTGACAACACGTTAGTTACTGCAAGGCATCATTCACATTCCACATCAAACCAAATGCCTTTTTGACAAAAACAAAGTACTTTTGACGCAACAGGCAGATCCCCGCATCGACACTCAAACCAAAAGCAAATTATTTTGAAACCTGGAGGTAGCGGTTTTCTAGGAGGTGTCATCATTCGCTCCATCTTAAAATGGGATCCCAATGCCCCCAAAGTCCTCCCAAGACAAAAGCCACTCCCTGACCCAAAGGTACCCATAAGAAAAAGAGCAGTGGTGTCAAGACCAGGTCACAGCCTCAGAAAAAGAAAAGTCACCCGAAAATGAAATATCCCTAGAATGACCCCAGAAAACAGCTTCTACCTGCAAGAGAGGCACTTCGGCCAGGTTGCAACTTTAAATCCCCAAACTACGACCTGCAGCGACAGTGACCGCGTCTCCAGTAGCTTCAGGTTCAGTTCATCCACTTCCCCTTTGCGGGTGATGCCAGCCAAACCCAATATGACACGCGTCATTCCTAATTTGATGAACAAATGGAAACCCGTTTCTCCCGTTTCTCCAGGAACTTCTCCTCCAGCAGTCACACCCTCCACCTCTTTAGCGGCGGAGGCAGCTGCTAACAAAGTACCTGCTTCCAAAATCAAAGTCCAAGAGATATCGGGCATGTTACAGAGTTTACTGGATCTGTCCAAGCAAGAACTGTCCCGATTTAGTCCGTTGCGAACCCATCCACGACGCGTGATGTCTGTCATCAAGTTGATACAACGTAAAGACAGTCAGTGGCGACGCATTCCACTATACAAAAGATCCTAGTCAAACGATGGGTATCAGTGTTTTTGTGCCCCTGAACGCCAAAAGATGTCCCCTAAAAGAAATTCACACCACCATCGTCGTTCTCCTGTCCAAAAATGAAATAGAAAAAGAAAAGGACACTCCCGTTGTTTGACCCCGCATCAGAAAATGTGCTTAGCCTTGCATCGACGTCTACCCCAGAAAAGACACCGCCGTCCAAAGAAAAAGAGGAGCAACCAAAGGGGAGGATTGTTTGGGTATGTAGGAAAACAAGTCGTCACATTTTTGACGAAACGACAGTCAAAGAATTCGTGAAAATGACTGGTTACACACCCATCGACCTACTCCAAAAAATACGATAAAAGGGCTTGTGCCAAGTCACCGACGTCAGTTTACTTTTGTGTGTGCCTCGGAACAAACAAATATGTCACTCCCCAGAAGCCATCCCTCTTCTACCCCAAAGGAAAGAAAAGGAAAGGACTGTCTCCTCGTTTACCAAAACATTGGTACGTGTTGTCCGTCCTGTCCAAAACCCCTCCGGCAGTGCGAGAACAACTCATTCAAACTGTGCGACTGTTGTCTGAATGCCTTGAAAGGAACGATATCTTTGTCTCAACATCAGAAAAAATGCTTAGCCAAGCATCGACATGTTCTTCGCCAAATGGTCCGAAAGAAAATACCTATCCGTCAAAAGAAAAGATGTTGTTACAGCGAGGAGGATTTGTGCACCTGTTGTTAGCACCCATACTAAAAGCCACATTGGCATCCTTGATTACAGGACTCTTGACGGGAGCTGCTTCACAAATGGGTCAAAGATAAAATGGATCAAGAAGATTAAAGGGCTCTATGGAGTCAGCATTTAGTACGATCCAGCCCATCCTGCGGATTACGGAGGAGTTCACAAATTGTATCGTGCTGCTCAAACCAGAGTGAAAAGTATCCGATTACCTCAAGTGCAACGATGGTTACAAGAACAAGTCACGTACACCTTACACAATCCCATTCAACGAAAATTTTCCAGACGTCGCACCCGAGTAAAGGGCATCGATCATCAATGGCAGGCCGATTTAGCCGATGTCTCTCATTTGGCCACCTACAATCGTTTCTAAAAATATTTGTTTTGTGTCATCGATGTCTTTTCCAAATTTGCCTGGGTCTTGCCATTGACTTCCAAATCGAGCCCTGAGTTAGTGCGAGCCCTCAAACTGGCGTTGAAACAAAGTGGTCGTCACCCTCTTCGTTGGCAAAGAAACGAGACATTCATTTTTTCACCACAGAGAATCCGAAAACCAAATCCAGCATCGTGGAACGTTTTTAACGCACCTTAAAAGAACGCAAGTTGAAATATTTTACGCATTAACACTCTCAAGTACATCGACGTTTCACCCCACCTGGTCAAAGCGTACAACCAATCTTACCATCGGAGCATCCGATGCATGCCCTAAGAAGTGACTCCCGACAATGAAGTGTCCGTCTTTGAGCGCCTGTTTGGTACGTCCCCGCCTGTGGCTGTCCCCAAGATAGGTGCGGTAGATTGTGTGCGCATTAGCAAAGCCAAACGCATTTTCGACAAAGGTTACTTACCCAACTGGAACACAGAATTGTTTCGTGTCACTGACGAGTGCATGGCCGTCATCCTGCTTTCTATAAATTGGAAGACATCAACGGAGAAGTGCTAAAAGGAACGTTTTACTTGCCCGAGTTACAACGCGTGACCAAAAATGAAGACGAAGTGTACGGCATTAAAACATTCTCGATCGAAGAACCCATAAAGTGGGAAAACGACGTGTCAAAGAAGTCAAAGTACGTTGGAAAGGATATCCGCCGAGTTTTGATTGTTGGATCGAAGCTTCGCAAGCCATCTACTATAAAATGAAGTGACCATCATGCCCTTCGACACAACCTCAGCCGTCACAGTGACCACTCCTTCATCGAGTTCTTCTGTGCAAAATCTACCAAAGCAACACTTGTGGGTATGGTGTGGACAACGTGTGCCTAAAACGCAAATCGTCTTTTTCTGCCAAATCTTTCTGGTGTATTGTGTCATCGGTGCTGCTATTGCAAATTTGAGTTTGCAACAAGAAGACAAACAATTGTGGACCATTTGTATTGAGCAGTTGCATCGGTTACCTTCTCCCCACTCCTTCCCTTAAATACTCTAACGGTAACAAGGGGAGTCTTGCTCCCAACGTCAGTCACCCTCCCAACAGTCACCACTCAAATAAACAATCCTCTTTTAGACACTCCTCTGACCTCCAGTGACCCCTCGGACAGCAGAACTCTGGAATTATGAATAACCAATTTTACTTAACGTTACCCAGTGACAGTTCCAGAGATGTGTTTCCCCACAATACTTTATCCCGTTTCACGGCCAAATTATCTCAGGCCATCCCATTCGATCATGAAGCCCATTGGGAAGTGGCTTTGGTCGAAATGATTCACCATACACAACTGAAAAACTTCACTGAAAATCAAAACACTTTTGATGTCGAAGTTCTGAACGACCAAGTGCAACAATACTTGAATGACAACGAAACTGTAGATGCCTCTATGAAACGGCAAGTGTCCCTTGATACTCCACGGTACATGTATCTAATGAAAATTACTGCAGGCTTTTATTTTAGCGATCGACATCTGGTGCACACACTTGCTGCTAAATTCAATGCGATGTTTGGCAATGCCTTGGAGAAAACCAAACGAAGTGTCACGATCGAGTACGATAAAGTAGCTCGTCGCCTGCTGATGAAATTTTCGGATGCCAAAACGTTGTCCATTACATTTTGTCCTGAATTGTTTGACGTTTTGGGCGGACACCTCAAGATTGTCAAGGGTAACAACATGCCACCCATCACTAACAACTTGAATTCAGCGCAGTGTTTTCGATTCCCTGTAGAACTGAACCAAGGATCAAATTTGATTTTTGTGTACTCCGATGTTGTGGAGTACAATGTGGTGGGACACACCTCCGTACCGTTAAGGCGAGTCATTCCTTTGAAAGTGGATTCTGCCACGACCAATAACGAGGAAGGTGGAAACACCTATGACGTTCACCGCGAATTTGTACATCCTCACTATTTGTCCGTCAGTAAGTCGTATTTAGATAGTGTCAGCATTGCTATAAAAGGAGATCTGGGACAAAATATTCCATTTTCCAAAGGGAAAGTTACGGTGAAACTCCATTTTCGAAAACGATTCTCTAACGACTTGTAAGTCATGTATCCTGTGTACCGAGGAGTCGCTCGACAGCGAGGACATGGCTGAGGAGATATTCTGAAATCTGCGTTTCGTTCGGTGGCCACCGTTTTGAAACCGATGGTGACTCGAGGATTGCACCCGTTCAAAGATGCCGCTTTGACGAAAAGCAAAGATTTTCTCTAAAATGTCATCATCGACAAACAAAACCCCAAAGTAACATCCTTGAGAGCAGGCAAAACTGTCTTGCTTCAAACTGGCAATGATATTTTGGGCCGACGAGAAACTCCAAGATAAATACCCTGGACGCTGCCGAGTCAAGCATTTCTGCTTCCCTGACGCACCAGCAAGGACAAGGTAGAAAGAGATGACAAAGATAACACCCCTCCAGAGGCCTTCAGACCTCCAGAGCCAGAAAAACCAAGAAAAGAAGAACCGTCCCAGAATTTCATAGAATTTCATATTTCATGGTAATAAAGTGTGTTTGTAGGTGAAAAAAGTGAACGTGGGTGTTTCTTTTATGTTCGTTCGTTCCATGTTATTTATGTTGGAGTGGGTATTGTTAGTTTTTTGTGTAAAGGGGATGTTTTCCGTCACGTCCGTGCTTCATACATATAAATCGAAGCGTTCGTCAGTCTGGCTACCAACCGTTCACTCGTTAACATGAGTAGAATCAGTAAACTTCTTGAACTCCAGATGCACCTGGAATATGCCAGGCGACTCCTGGATGAGCTGGCCATGGAGGCCATTCAGGAGGAAGCCAGGATTGAAAAGGAGGAGGAGGAGGAGGAGATGAAAAAGCAGAAAGTGAAGAAAGAGTACAATCCTGCCTCACCTGATGATAAGACTTCGTTGTGAGGTTAAGCCAATGGTGAGGACACCTCCACAGCCACTACCCACACCACAGCCACTACCACCAACAGCCGCTGTCCCCCAGACAGAAAACTGGGAGGTGGAGTTGGAGAGACAGCGGCAGGAGTTGGAGCCTCAGCGTTCCCCACAAGTAAGGAGGCAACAGCAGCATCCGCAGGCAGGACGCAGAGTCGTGAGGTACAGACACTTCAGAATCCCACAAACTGAAGATTGGGGATCTGAAGCCACTCAAGCAGCCTCCGCACTCCCAGCACCACACATAAATTTGAACAACGACTGGAGTAGTTGATGTGTGTGTGTGTGAGGGGGACCAGACCTGGGAGATGTTATCATTAAACAGGTGTATCTGGAGTTACAAACAAAACAGCCCCTCTCAGGGCTATCCAGATCTCTAGAAAAGAGAGACTGATCAAGTTGTGAATCATATAATTGTGTGTGTGTGTGTGTGTGTGTGTGTGTGTGTGTGTGTGTGTGTGTGTGTGTGAGAGAGAGTGTTTATGTGCGTGCTCGTACGTTTATATATGTGTGTGGGTTTTTTTCCTTAACGAAAATATTATCCCTAAACAAAAACGTGTTTGTGTGTGTATGTGTGCGGGGTACCATTTTATGTGTTTGTGTGTGTACGTGTGCGCGCGTACGTTTTAATGTGTTTGTGAGTATGTGTGTTTGTTTTTTCCCTTAACAAACCCTTTGTCCCTACACTTACAGGTGTTTGATTTGTGAATGTGAAGCAGTGTGATTATGAAAACTAACTCCTTTGCTAATGTGATTTTAGGTAATGGAGTGATTTGTAAATAAACCACTTTCCTTCTCCAACTATATATTGATAAAAGGTACGGTGGTTTTATATAAAAATTTATGTTAGGTTAGCACTCTCATCACTATGGATTGTATAGTAAATGCTGTGGGTAGTTGGTTAGAGGGGATATTTTCCTTCACGTCCGTGCTTGAGACATATAAAGTGAAGCTTTCTTCATTCGCGCCATTATGGAAATAAATTGGAACAAGAGCTAACACTAAAATCCAACATTGCAATGGACATACAAGAAACCCATTCTAGTTTCGTAAAAATATATATTGATGGATCCAAAACACCTGACCCATCCAGAGTACAACATTCAAATGGGAAACAGATTACCAGATAACTGCTCTATATATACAACATAATTCTGGGCCACCATCGAGGCATTAAATTGGATCAAAGAAAATAACATTCAAAAATCAGTAATCATAAGCGACTCACTTAGTGTAATTACATCAATAAAAACTAAAACACTAAACCACGAGAAAGTTTCCTTACCAGGGCTCATCACCGATTTAAAGAACTATCCACTATGAATCAGATAGTATAATTTATGTGGATACCGTCACACATAGAAATCCTTGGTAATGAACAAGCAGATCAAGTCGCCAAAAACAAACTGAGAGATCCCTACCCTGCCACACTTAAGTATAGCATTACATAAATCTAAAATATTGCTAAAAATTACATAACCAAAAAATGGCAGGAAAGCTGGAATACCACATCAAAAGGCAGAAAACTATCACACCCTTAATGAAGTTAACAGGTCCATAAAACCACCTAAAGTAAACAGCTCGGACCAAAGAATTATTAACAGGATATTAACAGGCAATACAAAACTTGCCAGCATTTTTGGTGAGCACTTAGACCCTAAACCCACAACCATAAATTGCTATCACCGCCATACCATAGAGGATCTCCAATATATTTTTAATAACTGCTCTCAACATCATTTGGCTAGAACCAAATTCCAAATAGCCCAAAAAGAAATTGGATCCCCAACAACATATCCGGAAATCATAGGAAATAAGAACCCTAATATAAATCTAACTTACAACAACATCATAAACTTCATAAACGAATCCGGACTTAGGGAAAAAATCTAACATGTTCCCATCCCAGCCTATCAGAACATTTACAGAATAAAGAAGAAAATAAACAAATGAATCCCACAAAAAACAGCTAAAAAATTAATTAAATAGGGATAAAATATATGGAGCCAACCAACAGGCGGATGCCTTTGATATATCACCTGGGGACCTGATTATTTAGCAATGGCGTCCGTCTTCCTCAAAAGTTGGTTCCAGATATAAACAAAATTAAAATTACAACTAAAAAGCAACTAACCTATAGTAAACCATTCAGTATGTCATCAACTAAAGGAACCAGGGGGTGCGGGATGGAGTGGGGGCTTCGGTTTACAGCCCACTTAGGGGTATGTTCCAGTCTATGCGAGAGCTGTAGCTCTTACCTCATCTCAAACTTCATGGAATAAATTAAGAAATACCCCTAAAAACACGCATCAAAAACATTAACACAATGATCGTAAACAAACTAACAAAACCTATTTTAAAACGGCTCAACCATGGGATTGACATCCTTGATAAGTCACATAGTCCAAAAACTAAAGCCGTAAACATAAGTAAAACCACCACCAAAGTCAAATTCTTAAAAAAAAAAGGAAAAAAATTTCCTCTCTCTGCCACTCCTACCCTCTTAATCCCTTAGTCCTTTTTCTACCTTAAATAACCCTATCGTCCTACCATCAAACTAATACTTCCTTAAACACCAACAAACCAAACCCACTCAACTAAAGATGACAGCCATTCCACTATGAAACGACAATGTCCTCAAAATTAGACATTATAAGGTGGTCCGAACACCTGGACCATCAGGGCCCGCCGGTCAAGTGGCACCGTAAACCAAAAATAAGAACTACATTAGGGCCACAAATAGGAACGTATATGGTGGTCAAATCCCAATGACCATCAGGCCCCGCCGCACAAGGTGGCAAATAAAATACTTTACGCATGTAATCGGTCCCAAAACCACGGTTCAGCTAACCCCAAGACCGATAGGCTCAGTTAAAACCCAGGTATGTTACTTAGGACCCCAGCTAAACAGCTTATATAAGGTGATCTAAGCCCAGACCATCAGGGCCAGTCAAACAATGTGACAAATATTAAATTAATAACATACTAATGACTGTCATCTGAGGTACAACCTTCTTACTAATGCTACTGCAAAACAGCACACAGTTCTACTTGCCAAATTCAGTATATTCAGGAAATCATTCGGCAGTAAAATTTCCAAATTCATAAATCGCGCAAGACGCACAAATTTAGGCCAGAACCCTGGAGTCAACGGGCACCTTCCAGTGGAGTTGCGCCTGCCTGCCTGTCTGCACCCTCCCTTGCCTCGACCGGACAATCAATCTACCAGCGTGCAATGCACGCATAAATATACCCACCATTACAAATATGAGTGTGTGCTTCAAATCCCACTCATTACCACCGACTGGTAGTAGAGGACTGAAACATGAGTGTGTGCTGGGTCTTCTTCCACTGATAACAAGCCTATCATTCAGGTAGCATGGAAGATATTGTTTCGCTACCTGACGACCAAATTAACAGCACTCCTTGAGTGCAGTAACGCCTGGGGGAGGTGTCTCTGATTCTCTCCCTCATGAATAATTAACAGCCTGCCTTGCAGGCATTAAATAGTGGCACATCCACAATATGTGCGCACGTCACTTTAATCCATAATTCAATTCAATTCAAAATTCGTGCCATTTAACATTGAATAAAAAATGGCCAGCAGCCATTTGGACAAACTGAATAAGCTGCAGGAAGTGGTGAATGATATTGGGATGGCGGAGGGATTGTTAGTGAGATTGGAGGATAGTTGTTATAGTCCCCACCGTCTCAAAATGGAGATAAATAATTTAAGGAAGGCTAAGGAAAGGCTAAGAGAACCAACTAAACAAGAAAAAGAAGAAAGGAAGACA
>JAECUM010023276.1:0-31349 GCA_016617855.1 Megalonaias nervosa | reverse complement strand
TCAACTATCCAAGAGATACCACTGCGCATCGCACTATTCAATGCCCAATCAGTAGGACCACCGAAAAAACGCACAGAAATAGTTAATTTTATCAACGATCAGAATATCGACGTCTTTTTCCTGACAGAAACATGGCTAAAAACATCAGGCGATGAACCCAAGTGCGCGGATCTAACACCCACCGGTTACTCCATCAAGTCGTTACCGCGCCACTCTAGCGGAAGTGGAATTGCTGTCATCGCAAAGAACTCCATGATCAACTGTCTGAACCACACTACAACCTTCAATTTCTGCCATACATCGTTTGAACTAGTCCAAACCACACTCACTCTGGAACAAAGGTCAGTCCATTTTTTCTGCCTCTACCGCCCTCCTCCTAGTAGAAAAAAACAAGCTGACTGAATCTCTCTTTCTGGAGCAGTTTCCGAATATCCTGGAGTATGAAAATTCGATAGGTGGCAACCTGATTATTCTTGGAGATTTCAACTTTCACTTTGACTGTCCTGGAAACCCATACACATCAAAACGCCTAGATTGCATTCACGTTTTCAACCTCAAATAGTCAGTTAGCCGACCCACCCATAACCATGGTCACATATTAGACTGGATTCTTTATAGACCTGATGATAATATTCTACAGTCCTCCCTGGTATCCCACGAACTTGCATCAGATCACCTCTGCATTATATGCCATCTTGACGTATCAGTCCCTAACCCTCCACCTTTATTTGCTACTAAGAGAAACCTCCGTATGATAAACAGAACCCAACTAATGCATGACATCCAAGCAAACCTAACAACTAGCTTACCTCCTACAGCAGAAAATCTCGATAAATGCCTGCGTTCATTGCTTGACAAACATGCCCCAGCAACCAAGTGCAGAGTATCAATTCAAAGGTGTTCTCCATCGCATAGGAGTCTTAGGGACCAGCTTCGCACTGCTAAAAGAGACCGCCGTAAAGCTGAGAGGCTTTGGCTGTCCACCAGAATCACTATTCATAAGCAAATCTATGAAGCCGCTAAGAAGAATGTCACAAACATAGTCATGCAGCGAAATCAGCCCACTACAGTACTAAGATCACGGAAAGTTCCAGCTGCAAAGAGCTATTTGAGATTAATAACAAGCTAATGTCAAGGAACAAATGTACACCACTCCCAACTACCTTCTCTCTAGTCGACCTTCCGGACCTGTTTGCAAATTTCTTCCGTGACAAAGTACAAACCATCAGAGATAAACTTTACAACACAATTTCAATTGATTCATCGTCACCATACACTTGCGATACAGAATTTCAGCGGCAACCGTTATCAGCATTTGAACCTGTCTCTATGGATTTAATACGTACAATCGTGATGAAGAGTTCACCAAACTCATGTGAACTTTATCCGATTCCAACATCACTGCTGCTTGAGTGCATAGATTCAATAGTGCCTCCACTAACTGATGTTATTAATACCTCTCTCTCATCCGGGGAATTCCCATCATTTTTCAAAACTGCCATTGTAAAGCCTCTGCTGAAGAAACCAACACTCGACCATAACGATTTAAAGAACTTCCGCCCAGTTTCGAATCTGCAATTCATGTCAAAAATCTTAAAAAAAAGTTGTTCTATCCCAACTTGTATCTCATCTGAATTCAAACAGTCTTGTTAGCAATGTACAGTCTGCATATCGCCCTTGCCACATTATTGAAACTACTCTTCTGAAAGTAGTTAATGACCTTCTCTCCACTTTGGATAGAGGAAAGATTACAGTCCTCACTCTCCTTGACTTGTCTGCAGCATTTGACACAATAGACCTTGGTATATTACTGCACCGTCTCCAACATGTATTTGGCATTCACGATACAGCCTTACTATGGTTCAAGTCCTACTTGGTCAACTGGACACAAATTGTGTCCGCAAATGGAAAACACTTCAGCCCAGTTGATCTATGCTGTGGTGTTCCACAGGGGTCTGTTCTTGGACCTGTTCTCTTCATTCTATACACTCAGCCACTCTCAAGTGTCATAGATCATCACCCAGTGTCTCACCAATTGTATGCTGATGACACCCAAATATACAAATCTAGCCATCCAACTGAAGTTGAAGCTACCGTCCAAGGCGTAGAGAGGTGCATTTCCGATGTGAAATCATGGATGACATGTAACAAGCTTCAGATGAATGATGATAAAATTGAAGCCATTCTAATTACAACACAAAAACTTTCTCACTCACATCCTTTACCTCAGACAATAAATATCATCAACACCAACATTAAATTCACATAGTCAGAACGAAACCTAGGTGTTACTCTCGACAGTACTCTCTCATTACACCAACATGTCATGAACATATGCAAGGCCGCATATCTTGAGCTGAGACGCATCAGCTCCACTCGCAAGTACATTTCAGTGGATGGCACTAAAACACTTTTGTGTTCCTTAGTACTTTCAAGACTGGACTATTGTAACTCAATTCTGTCTGATTCTTCTCAATATCTACTCCAGAAACTTCAAAAAGTTCAAAACACAGCTTCTCGGATCATCCTTAGAGTACCACAATCAGAGCACGCCTCCCCCCTGCTCTGTACCCTACACTGGCTATTCATTCGATCCAGAATTAAACACAAAATTTGTACTCTGTGCTACATTTCACTGACGGGCTCCAGTCCAACATACCTATCTGACCTCACCCATGCGTACACACCAGCAAGATACTTACGCTCCTCTTCTGACACTCGTATTCTCATTATTCCCACTAAGAAAATGAAATCATATGGACAACGTTCTTTTGCATACCAGGGCCCAGCAATGTGGAACGAATTGCCCATTGAACTTAGACACAGAGACAGTGATCTCATTCAAGAGCACTCTTAAAATATACCTGTTTCAACTGCAAGATCAGACTTAAAGACCTAATAATATATCCTTACCTTAAATATTTACAGCATGTTTTCTGTTTTCTAATTTCGTGGTGTTTGTTTTTATTTTTGTAATCATATCATTATATATTTGTTTTAAGTGTTGTCAAATGTTGTAAAACGCTTAGAGCGTCTAAACATTAGGCGCTATTCAAAGTCCTCATTATTATTATTATTGACATGATAAACTGAAATCCCCTCCAAGGCTTATTCTTACCTTCAACCTAAAGTTAAATGTGTAGTTTTTAAGCTATATAACGTGTATAATATTCTTATGTCCTTTTTAAAATTCAGACTTTGAAAGACAAGAGGCTGTTGCAGGTCTAATACAGCTCGCTGTATCACACATGGAGTCAAACCAGAGAAATGTTTATTGTTTGTGTTATTCTTATATTTTTCAGTAGATGGTTCACACCTTGTAAATGTATGTGTCATTAGAGTTGATTTCTCACAAATTTGATTGTTGATATCTACTAATCAGTTTTCTTGAGGCCTAACACTACTGTCTGGTCTTCATCTTTGATTACCAGTAAATTGTTCAAATAATAACATTGAATACATTATTTTACTACTGTGAATAATGCAACCTATCCTATGTCTTTACTTTTGGGGCCCCGAGTGGCCGAGTGGTCTAAAGCGCTCTTCGTTACGGATCACTGCCATCTCACCTCTGTCTGCGTGGGTTCGAGTCTAGGATTCGGCGAATGTGGATATGTGAGAAAGCTTGCCAGTAGCTTCTCGTGGGTCGGTGGTTCTTTCCGGAGATTTTCCGGTTTCTTCCTCCACCATTAATACTGGCCGCCATGTATAGCCTATCGTGTGCTGAAAAATGGCGTTAAGCCCCACAACATCAACATCAACATGTCTTTACTTTTGAATATAATATAAACGAAGTGCAAGTAAATGTTGCAATGTGTAATGTAGTTTCAATCTCTAAAAAGAATCGCAATTACAATTTTAACACAAGTGTCTCTCTTTTTCTGTATGCCTTTTACATTGAATAATTATATTTTACAGTTCATCAGATCAATCCCAATACCAGCACAGAGGATACAGGAAATATATCAGAGGCTGCAGATGGTCCTAATCCAATTACTGAACCTCAAACAATTGCATACTCTAATACCAGCATAAAGGATACAGCAAATATACTCGAAGCTGCTGAGAATATCATTCCAATGACCAAACCTCAAACAACTGCAAATGATGGTAACTTTAATATTAATTTTTCTACCTGTTATACATAAAAAATGACGTACTGATTAAAAATTTTAAATGTATTCTTATATACATTACATATGTTTATTTTTTTTTTAAGTGACAATGTTGACCAGTCTCCCACTTTATAAATGTATAAAAGTCTTCACATTCCACTGAATGACTGAAAAAATGCTAACAATTATAACCGTATTTTCTCTTTTGAACACACATGCCTTAATATTACACAATCACTATTTTTGAGGTGAACACTGTCTCTTCTTGCAAAATAGGAAATTTATATGGCCTTTTAAACTTTTTCTCTTTCGTATTTAACAGACTTGTAACTGTTTATGTCACTAGCCTCTCTTTTCTGTGTTTGAAAAATATTTCTTCTATTAATCCCCCATTGTAAAAGATCAGAAAAAGACAATATTCTAGTATGAAAATAGTGTTTTCATAATTATTTTCCCGGATTTTACTGGGAGAAGGGGGGGGGGGGTCAACGCTGATCAAATATTTGAAAAGCAAAAAAAAGAAACAATACCCATTACCCCACCCACTTGCAATCATTTTATTTATTTTTACAGATGACGTGATCATTTCTCAACAGGCTTTACTTACTCCACGATGAACCCCATCTCAAATAAGAAAAAGAAAATTATTCAGCGACTCTACATCACAAGTCACACCAAAGAAAAACAAAGTTTCCATAAGAATACAAAGAACCCCAGCCAAACAAAAGCACACACAAGTAACCCCTAAACACAGGCGGTCGTCAAAATCGAGTACAGACATTAGTATAGGTGCAGAGACACAAACTGAAACACCATCTTTATTTTGTCTCAAGTCTAATAAGACAACTCAGACTCCAAGATTACATGTGAGAAGTCTAGAAAATATTTCGAAATTGAGAACTTTAAATCTTCAGACAAGGAATTGAAAAGATATACTGGTATTGAAGATTACAAGCTTTTTACAATACTACACAAATTCTTATTGAGTTGTTGCTCTCATATAGAATGTGAGACTATCCCTGGTCATGGTGATCCGAACAAACATTTTTCTCACACAGATTCAGAAAATCAACTTCTTGTTGTACTATACAAATTGAAATGAAATCCTATAGATTCAGTTCTTGCCTCTGATGTTAATATTTCTGCAGGCAGAATTTCTGAAATTGTTAAATTCTGGATTAAAAGAATGTATATAAAATTTAAGATTATTAAAATATGGCCTTCAAAGGAAAATATTCAAAAACATATGCCATTATCAACTGAACAACATTTTCCAGATCTTGTTGCAATTGCAGATTGCGTAGAATTTAGCACACAGGTCCCAAGAGGTCCCATAGCTGGAAAACAGATGTTTTCAAATTACAAAGTTGTCATACTGTCAAAGCTATGTACACCTCTGCTCCAAATGGAGCTTTAATTCACTGTTCAAATATATTTTGGTGGCAATTCATCTGATAAGGAAATTTTCGGACAAAGTGATATAGTACACAAACTGCAACGTGGCGTTGGTCTTATGGTTGATAAAGGTTTCTTGACAAAAGATTTAATTCGAGGAAAAAGAATAAATATTTATAGACCACCATTTCTCTATGAAAAGAGCAAACAGTTTGACTCTCATGACTGCGATTCAGGGAGACGTATAGCTAGATCAAGAATAACTATTGAAAATTATAATGCTCTCCTGGCTACATTTGCATTTTTGAAGCAAAAAAGATCCCAGTACTGTACATGTCTCTGATGAATGAAATCGGTTACATCTGTGGCTTTTTAACAAATTTAGAACCTTTAATCTGATCAAACAAAGTTTCTGAGGGACAAAAGTCTACCTGAATAAATCTATGTTTGATATAAACCCTGATAAGCCTGCATTTAACTAGGCTGATCTGGTTTACACTGGTCGCATAAATCATTTTATTCGTGCTCCGGTGGCAAAAGGGTATTGTTAGAGTGACTCATTTTATGTTTTGTCTGTGTTTTTAAAGAAAACAATAAAGCTGCATTTCAAAATACACAAATGTTTTATTCTATTTCTGGTTATTAGTATACTTCACTTGAAGAACTAGCATGATTAAAATTAATGATATCATACATGTATGTGATTATGTGCATTCAAACATGCTCTAAGCAAACACTTGATCAAATGAGCGGGATTGGTACAGAAATGTTATTTTATCCCTTAGCTTGCTATATGTTTATAGTGGACTGCTTTTCCGTTAAATTTGTATCATTCCATTATGCTACAAAAGGGTGCTTTGGAGAGCAGACAACAGTGTAAACCATGATGAGCCTGTGAGTTACTCACATGCAGATCACGGTTACAATGGTCAAATAAATTATTGTAGTCACAGTCTACTGATGATTAGCTAAGATAAGGTAAACCCATACTAGTGGACTAAGTATACATATATTATTATGCACGTTTCAGATAAAACATTTGATTGGTAGAACAATTTAATGAGTGAGATTCATCACAAGAGATTTTCAGATCCAAGGAGTCATTACATGTTTACCAAAGGAAGAAAAAGACAGAAGATACTTTAACAATTGGAGACCTATATCACTTTTAAATGCTGACTACAAGATTGCTTCGGGAGTCATTGTAGCTAGGATCAGAAAGGTTCTTCCATCAATAATCAGTGATACTCAAATGGATTTATGAAGGGTAGATGCATTGGAGGAAATTCTAAATAATTTAGTAGACGATCACTGTAATCTGATACCGTTGAAACAATAAAACAAACAAAAGCCCAGATGTAATGATTTCTTGAAATACTTCTCCTTTATATTCAAAATTCCAAAATCATGGAAAGAGGAGCATGAGCAGCTAGCATGTCTGATATCACCCAATGAGTTCAGCATTAGAATCACTCCGTAGAATTACTGTCTCATGTGTGCTAGAACCTCAGCAGAAACAATGGCCTTTTTGAAATTTCATCTTGCTTCACTCCGATTTGCTATAAAAAAAGAACACATTTAAATGTTTTTGTGGGTGACAATAAACATACAATCATGTTCATTACGAAGGACAAACCTAAAATTTTCATGTTTCAGGTTATTTCCCCCACATAAAAAATGTTTTGTTATTGGGTAAGCTTTCGCCTACAAAACCATTTAAAACACAATGTGATAATTTCGAAGTTAAGCACAACACAATACGTAGATGCAATACATTGCCATCATTTGTATTTATATTTATATTTGCAATGAAAATAATGGTGGGGTGGGGTGGCGAGCAACTTGAAACAAGCTTATATTCTAATTTCCTAGACATATCCATTATGAAAAGAAATCTATTTAAATCCAATTAACTATATATACTGCACATAAAATGTGTTACATGTATTAGAATTGCGACTTGAGAATAGTTTTGTACTTGTCTGCGAACGTCATAGAGATCTAACATCGGTGACGCCGATAGTCGGCTTTTTCCAAATTCAGCAAGTGGTTGTTGTTGTTGTTGTTGTGGGGCTTAACGCCATTTTTCAGCTCACGATAGGCTATACATGGCGGCCAGTATTAATGGCGGAGGAAGAAACCGGGAAATCCGCGGAAAGAACCACCGACCCACTAGAAGCTACTGGCAAGCTTTCTCACATATCCACATTCGCCGAATCTTAGACTCGAACCCACGCAGACAGAGGTGAGATGGCAGTGATCCGTAACAAAGAGCGCTTTAGACCACTCGGCCACTCGGGGCCCCCTTCAAGTGGAGCTAATTAAATGATTGAAATTTACATGTAAATTATCCACAGACTTTCAAAACTAAATGGGATAAACTCATATGAAACGCATTTTATTTTAGTGGCGTTTAGGATGCATAGAAGTAGTTTGAACAACTTGCTCTTTGATTGTCAGGATTAAATTTGTTTACTTCGACACCGTTTCCTTACTTACGTATACTTGTCCAGATGTAAACAGCTCAAAGCTACTCTCTCGTAAAGCTTTGAAATCCGCCCTGGCTTGCAGACAATAAGCCAGGAAAGCTACAATATTGAATTTCGCCAATATCTGCGGCAGCATCGCTGTTGAATAGGCATTGTTCAACTAGATAAACGATGTTGAAGTAGTTGGAAAAGTTGATCTTGATGCTGAAGCGTCCGCCATATTTTGCCCACCAGCTATCGAGTGGCTATTACGGTCACCTGACCACCCGCCACGTGATCCGAGCAAATTACGAAGTTCGCCGAAGTCTGTCTGCATGAAATGGCCTATAAGGTACAGTGAACAAATGTTACAAAACTAAGCTATATTTAATCACCCTGTACAATTGTAAGTTATTTAATCAAACTTTAAACACGTAAGCTGTATTTAATCAAGCTTTAGACACGTATGTTATACTTAATCCAAATTTATGAATATTAGTTATATTTAATCATGAATTACACATGCTGTATTTAAACAAAATTTCGAAAAGAAGGATATGCTTGACTAAACTTTACAAATGTAAGATCGGTATAGTCAAACTTTGGACATGTAAGTAATCTTTAACTAAAAGTTTCTATGTAAAGTGTTATATTTATAACAATTTGCAGTCATTGGGCCTGTGTCAAAATCTACCATATCGGGGATATTGTTTTTTTTTCTCTCCCCCTCCTTCTCATAATTTACTAATTTCAGAGTCTCTTTACCCTTTCCTAGATGCAAGATCTATTTTTTCTGTACTATGACATCATAACATTTTTACCCTTAATAACTTTTATTAATTTTGCAACGACAAATACATCTATCTGCAAGTGTAGCTGAACTTGTCATATATTTTGTTCAAGCGCGACAAAATGAAATCAACTATCCAATTTGGCATTTTTATTAAAGAAAGAGGGCAAACATTTTTCTGATGAATGTTGGATATTATCACGTTTCATGCATTAAATGCTGATCATATCGGACGCACTAGAAACCATTCGTATACTGTTTGTAGTTTAATCACTGCATATTCTTCCTTACTCGGGAATACATGAAAATGTTTCATCGGAAACATTCACACGATGACGTCATATGATGCTATGCAAACTGGCTGCCATTTTCTTCGGTCTTTCGATTAATTTTATCTGTTTAGGAGAGGTGCGGTGGTTAGCGTTTAGCGTTCTCGACTCGACACTGAAAATGTGGGGTTTCGAATCCTACCATCAGATCGATTTTACATCGTATAAATAATCTTGTCATTTATTTACATAAATCTCGAATAATTATTTAGAACTGATAATGTATGGTTGTAGAGAGTGTATAAAATAAGAGTTCATCTTCTTCCCTTAAATATTCAGTATCAGTAATTTCTAGTTGGTTTGAGCTTATGCATCTGCTCGTACCACATTTGGTTACCAGGACCTCTCGTTCAATGAAGTTAAATTTAGACCTGGTAAGAATTCATCTCAAATTTTTGTGTTGTCTCCTACTATTAATAATTTTCATTCTTTTCAAAACATTTCTTTTTAAATTACTATGAAGAAGTAACTGTTCGTAAGTTCGAACAATCTGGATGATACTGATGTTCCGTGGGTTACGAATTGTTATTAAAGGAATTCCATTTGACGATCTTTTCACGGTTATCTCTCTTGACCTGTCCAATCCATTTTGCTCTCAGTATTTCCTGATTGATAATGGGTAGTTTTGTCTCGAAGGTATTGCTGTATTCCGCGAGTCTTTGTTCTTGAGTATATTTGACCTTTAAAATTGTTGTCACTCTTGATGCAAGATTTTAAAGGTCAATATAACAATGTAAAAATGTAATATAAATTTCACTCAAATGTTTTGTGAATTTTATAGCTATATGTAAGTTATTAAGTTCCTTTAAGAATTCATCAATAAATATATATTTATTGCAGAGTATGAAGCAGTCTTCTAAAAATCACTTCCAGTTCTTTATCAAATAATGTCCTAATTCTTTTCCGTATTTATAACTCGTTCTGTCAAATAATGTCTCTTCTTCCAAATAAACCATGACTAGCGTACCATTGTGTGGTACCATTTAGGTGCCTATAGTCGTGCCTATGTTCTGTATGAAGCAATTTCCATTCAAGCAAAATATATTGCGTTCAAGTACTAGTTTTAAGGGACTCGGTAATGAATTCATTATCCAATTGTAAACCTATATTATGAACCAACACTTTAACTGAACTAACACTGATTTTTCACTTAACCCATATCTCTTCTGATATTCATAATACACGATCCGATACACATAACTATCACAACATAAAATTTTGTCATGCACAAGATATGAAAGCAAACATTTCTTTAATCTTGCATCAAAGTGATAACAATTGTTAAGGACAAATCTGTTCAAGAACGGAGACTAGCGTAATTGCATCAATATATTTATAGACAAAACTATCCAGAATGAATTATCAATCAGAAAATGCTGCGAGCGAAAATAAATGGACATATCAAGAGAGATAACCGAAATGATTAAACTAACATAACTAGAATTCCTTAAATAGTTATAGGTTACTGGATATGTATGGGAAAATATGAACGATGTTTCTTTCGGAACAACAGTGTACAACCTTAAGTCCGAGAAAACGAGCTCATATTTTCCCATTCAAATGCAGCAACCTTTTTATTAGGTACTCATTATGTAATTCCACTTAAGGCTTAATTATAAAACAATACACTACAAGAAACAAAGTAATTGAATTTATGCTGTATTCCAAAATAAATACACAACCGTAGATTCATCAAAACACAATAATAATATAAATGTGCACATAACACCGCCCAGTGACTTGAAATTTCTGTCGCGTTCTTGACATTAGGTTTAAAAAATTGTCGTTTTGGTCTACTTAAAACTGAAATTTAGAGTCATGTTGTGATTGAATTCGCACTGCAACAACGTTTCCAGTTTGTTTGGAATGTATAGAGTTTGCTTCTTTTTGTCGATTCTACTGAATTCCGCTGATTAATGAGTGGATTTAGTTGTGTCAGTCCCACACAAAGTACATATGATTTGATCAGGGAGGGACGTAACTTGACTCAGCATCATATGTGTTTCTGTTCTGTCATTTAATGTTTGCAATCATAATGTGGGAAATATATGAGTTCTTTCAATTTACAATTATCAAAACGACGCTATAGCATATCACCTTTATTTCATTATGAGTGCAGTAAGGAAAATGTAATTGCGGTTGGAAATGTAGTCGAAATTTCAGTACAATGTTACTGTGTTTAATCACGATTTAGCATCCATAATATAGTTCATATAATTCGGATTTGCAGAACTAAGAAAGTACAGTTTGAAGAAATTCAAGAGGCAAAAATGTAATTATATTTTTGATATTCTTATTACCAGCTAAAGAAGACATGTTTATGCCTTGTCACTTGCATGCTATTTGTTTTCTCCTTTTGTTCCTCTTCTCTCTCTCTCTCTCTCTCTCTCTCTCTCTCTCTCTCTCTCTCTCTCTCTCTCAATCTATATCAGGACGTACAGACCTTAACATGTGTCAACTCTAGTCCCTCTAGTGTACATTATTGCCATCAGTGAGGTGTCATGAAGAAATGCCTAAAAATGAACTCCAAAATTTAGTAGACTTCAAATTTTATAATTAGCTTTCTACATGAATCAGAAAATACCTATGACTGGATTTACAATTACATGATATGTTGCTATGTGTTACCCATATAGTAATCCTATATAGAAATGTATACTGGTAATACTCTATGACAAATGTACACATTTGTAAGGAAACAAGCGCGATTAAATAGTGTAATAACCATTTTTAAGCAGAAACTTTATCTCGCTAACAAATTGTGCTTGAAAACAACGGGTAAATTCAGCGCTGATCAGTATTGGTCGTAAACCGAAATTAAGTAAAATCGAGAATTGTATAAGGCATATGTTGTTGAACTTGCAAGCTTGCCAAGGACACGCAAAATTAACGTTAGAATGTAGCATAAACAAATAAATAACGAAAATCTTTACAATAAATCGACAATCATTAAAATATGTTGTTAAAGCATGTTACGCTCTGAAGTATGTCCGATAAAACCGCTCTGTGATGTTTCTACTTAGGCATACCCTAATCTAGCAGAATCAATCCGCGCATGAAATATGTTAACAAAGATTATACAAAATACCTCTTCATTTTTCTGCCAATACATCTATTAATTTAACAAAATACACAATTTGATGCATGATATGTAATCGCAAAATTTGTAGAAGGTCGCTTTCCCAATTTTTGTTAAAATTAATAAAACATTTTTATCGATATATATTGAAACATTTATCAGCGGTAGTATCCGTCATTTGTTTATCATATTTATGTGGTATCGTCCTAATTTCACTTCTTGTTCTACACTCAACCATCAGGGCTATGTCCGTATGTCAACGTTTACGTTCTACACTTCATATATTTAATCCTGTATAATATGGTAATCGTGGAGCACAATAATTGTGAGCGGAGTCTTGTTAGTATAACGGATTGAATATCCCTAAATGCTTCAAATAACAATTTTGGAATATGTTTATTTATAGAAAGGAGTTGAAGAATTCCTCAAGTTTGAGGAAATCCTAAATTACATCTTCCTCAACGATAATGTATGACTCTGACTCTTTGCAAGCGAATGTTCAGTATGGCTATTTTCATCCTCGTTGCTTCCTCAGTGCTTGGTGATAAATGCATTTGCCGATAAAACAATAAAAAGATTTCAAAAACCTAATTTTCATGTAGAGAATCTGAGATGTTCAGTGAAATCAGGATCGATTAAATCATTAGTAATAATTTGACACATAAGGTACCTTTCTACAGAACACCGACATGATGGCTACAGTTATCCTAGTTTAGGGATTTGAAGCACCCCTCCTCTCCTCCACCCCCCTTCTCCCCCACCCCCATTTGTTTATAAGAGTATCTAGTATTGCTGATATCCGTCCGTCCCGAAACGTCACTTCATGTCTCGAACGTTCAGTCTAGTCGAGAATTTCCTTTTCGCTCAATAACATTTTAAGGACTGTATGGATTGAAACTAAATTTCGGATAAGGCTTTGCGTTATAAATATCCTGGTAAAGTACCGATTTACGCCATTGTTTTGACAAAATTAAAGGGAATTATGGCTCTTGTTCCGACTTTGACATTGGCTGTTTGATTGTGTCATATTTGTGGAGTCAATCAAGTCAATTGACATATATTAGTTTTTCCTCAGTTTCCGTCCCAAACATTCATCGGATGGTGTACCTATAAGTAACAAACTACTCCCGAGTTGACATTATTATCAACCCTACTGCTTACACAATTAGTTTGACCATAAGGCAGTCTAAGCAACATTATTTTTGTGTAAGTTGATACAAAATAGGTGAATAATCACTATGTTAACTCTACTGAGTAAAACATAGGCTTTTAAAAAATCATTATGCAACTGTGCATGCTTCGAGGAAACAAAGTAAAAACAAGAAAGTAATTGTCTGCAGTTCTGCGAGACAATAATCAGCGTTAGAATCAGTATTTTGAGAGAAGCCATAGCGCCGCCTGGGAAATAGTTTGGATCACTGGTCTATCGTTTAAGCCTCTTCAACTTGTTCCATGTGTGAAATGAAAAGCTCTCAGTATTTTCGGATGATAACTGTATCCATCGTCTTACCAAGCTTCATCATCTTATCAAAAACTGTTTGGCCAAAAGTTCCATTGCAAGTCTAATAATATTGACAAATTCAGCCATTTTATTTTAAAGCAACAGTTTCTTCTCCATTTGTGGAAAGTTTGATAAACAAAATGAGCAGTCCTTGTGAAATACAAAATTTGTAATTTGACGAAATTTTGAGATTATCAATGAATTATCAGTTTGATTCTCCACTTAACTTCTGTTTAATTTGAGTTGGTTACACAACCAGTTTGCCAATTTGTACAAAAGTGATCTCGACGGCGTATATGTTTACCTGCTGTTGTATTCTATGTGACTACACCTTAAAACCCAGAAGAAACAATCGACCTCTTAACCTGCCACGTGCCGATTTATCACAGTTATTTATTTCTTGTTTTACTTTTAGAATACTGGTATTTGGAAATCAGCTTGAGCTATATATGTCATAATGCACTGTACAGAACCCACGCAGACAGAGGTGAGATATAAGTGATCCATCAAAGTAAACACATCGGACCACTCGGTCCCCACCACTACACGGGGACTCCTGGCTCAATATAGGAATAGGAGTAGGAGACTTTGCTTGAAAAGGGTAAGAGAAATTGATATCCCATAGATCTTTTATCATGATAGGTGCATTGACTACGGAACTCGTCTATAGAGATCTAGTTTGTGGGAAAAAGAACAAGACAGACGACGTAAAGATTTATTCATCCAAGCTGAAAAGAATACTGGAGTTTTCAAAAAACCTGACGAATGCATTACAATGACTAGATAGCACACTATATGTATTAAATAGAAGACGCTTTATCCTCTGATTATGAACCCTCAGTCGTGGTGTGAAACGTCTTCTATTTACTTTTTCTATGTTAATGGCAAAGCGAGCTACGTCACTATTCTTAACACATCTCCACCACCCCTTATCTGCTCGAATTCGTGAAATGTCATACCTAATGTCCTTACACTCTCTTAAAAAGGCAAGGACAGTTTGGTCCAGATTATCTGCTGGGCACATCAGATAAACTAAACCAGCAAATGTCATACAGCATATGACGCCAACAGTTCAGAGAGCACCTGTCATTGGTCTTGTCATGCTATAGAGTATATCATGCAAAACACAGACCCTGCACATGCCATACACATAGCGAATATCATGCCAACAAATGAACCCACACCTGTAAAAAAGCGTATCATGCCAATACATGGAGAAAAAAAAAACACCTGTCATTGATTATGTCATGTTACAGAATATATCTTGCAAAACTCAGTGACAAGATGCCATAGAATATGCTATGCCAACTGCCAGACACATGTCATATATCATATTATGGTATAGATTATATCACGCCAAAAACTGAGCATTTTCTTTCTGTAGAATATGTCATGATAACACATGAGCCAGCCCTCTTAAATAGCATATCATGTTATGGTGTTTATCATATCAACAACTAACTCGCATCTGTCATAGAGTAATATATCATGTCAACAACTAACAACAAAGCCAGCACCTGTCATAGGACATATGATATTTATATCAGAGCCAGCATGTGTTTGGAACATTTGGATAACTTGACGCGTGGTCAAGATGTATGAGGTATTGTTTTATTTGTTCCAAAATGGTTTGTTCAAGTAATTTGTAGTAATCTTTATTACATAGTTTATACACTATACCTATAGCTTCTGCAGTTTAATATTTGTAAATTACGCAATGTTAACCTATCACATTATGTGATTCTGACTGGTGTAAATAAGCCCATGCAATTCTTGCTCAGTATACTCTTTACTGATTGGCTGCGAGATTAGGAAACATTTCCTTATTCTGCCTTCTAGAACTTTTTGTTTTTACTATTACAATGATAATTTTGGCGGCCATTATGCCATTCGATTCCCCAAAGGAAACTGGGGAAGAAATTGTCATGTCTGCCTGAATATGGAGAAAAACGTTACCCCTCAGGGGCAGGTTACGCCATGTACAGCATATCGTGCGCTGAAAAATGGAATAAATTCCCAAGACAACAACATCATATAAAATTAAGAGTATTGATCAGTTAATAGCGGGTGTGAGGTGAGGTGTTGTTGGCATACCTGTAATGTGGAATCCACAAAATAAGCAAGCGTAGTTTAAATGTTAACTTATAGAAGAAAATAAACCCACTTATCTTTACAAAAGAATGTGGATATAACTGACAGAACTTTATCTGAAATTCGCGTTCTTACGTTTTACTTTCTCTCTGCATCTGCATTTACCTATCTCTTCTTCCTCTCTTTCTTTCCTCTTTCTGTAACTGTAATTCCCTTTCTTCCTTTTATTCTTTCTCTCTGCATCTATATTTTTCTCTTTCAATCTCCCTTTCCTTTTCCGCAACTGCATTTGTCTCTCTCTTTCTTCTTTCTGTAGCTGCACTGGCATCTCCTTTCTCTTACTCCGAGTACATTTATCTTGCGTCGTTATAGCAACTTTCCCCTCAGAACACCATATTGCATATTGTCTGGCACGTTTGAGTAATTCATCCTTTTCAAGGACTCTAACCCTTTCTTGACAGGATTCAAAATCAAGAATAAAGTTCTCAGCTTTTGATGACAATGTGAAAGTTTGTTGGTTTCACTAAAGAATTCTCAAATACGTAAAATTAAAATATATGGGACTTAGGAAATTTCGAAACAAAGTGAATTTAAATTTCAAATGAAACTTTTCTGAAATATTTGAGAAAACTTCATATCCCGTTCACTAGCCCCCAATTTTCTGTTACAACACTATGTTCATAAGCTAAGTTATAGAAAAGAGTGAAGACCATCAAGTTTTGTAACATTCAACAAATAATGTATGTCCCAGGAATACAAAATAAATATTTAGAAAGAACTTATAATCGATAATGCATTTTTGGATAGTAGTGTAGCAATTCATACACTGTAAATTATTGGTAATTCTTTCACTTTGCTTGTGTTTAATATTTTATATATTAGGGAATTAAATTTATATTTTGGATTATTGGAAAAGATTGCTTGGTTTTACCTTGTCTTGTTGCATAGTTTAAGCCCGGAGACGTAGTAGGATAATGTAATGATAATACATGGTGTCCGAATTATGCACTACAGATACTTTGCATATTGATACAAATGTAAACAGATCAAAAACATAAAATCCGTACCCATAAAATTAATCGAGACACCAAACTAACTCCATAAACGTAACCCTTCATAAACAATAACGAGAATGTAAATTCAAAACCAATAGTGATTACCTCAACGGCTTGTTCGACTCGAAATCTGGCTGCATAATCTGCGAATGGGGATAGGCTGATAAGTGCGAAAAGTCCTGTTTGCAAGACATCATCTTCAAGCACTGTTAACTTTAGTTAGTAAATGCGTTGCAAGACGCCAGTTTCAACCCTGCTCGTTTTAATACATAAAGGCGTTTCAAGACACCAGCTTCAACCGCTCTTCGGTTTGGTACATAAATGCGTTGTAAAACACCAGTTTCACCTGATACTCGTTTGAGTACGGAAATGCGTTGCAAGACACCAGCTGCAACCGGTACTCATTTTAATGTGTAAATGCGGTGCAAGACATCAGCTTCTTATGCTGCTCTTTTTAGTAAGCAAACACGTTGCAAGACACCAGTTTCAAGCTCTGCTCATTTTAATACGTAAATGTGTTGCAAGAATCCAGTTTCAACCACTGTTCATTTTAGTACGTAAATGCGTTGCAAGACACCAGCATCAGCCACTTTTCATTTTGGTACTTTATTGAGATGCAAGACACCAGTTTCAACTGCTGTTCATTTTAGTACATACATGTCTTACAAGACGACAGCTTCAACCACTTTTCATTTTAGTACGTAAATGCTTTCAAGACACCAGCAGCAACCACTGCTCATTTTTAGTACGTGAGTAAGTTGCAAGACACTAGCTTAATTTGCTGGTCGCTTTAGTACGTAAATACGTTGCAAGAAAGCAGTTTCAAACTCTAGTCGTTTTGTTTTGCTACGTACATTCGATGCACGATACTAGTTTCAACTGCTGCTCCTTTTAGTACGTAATTTCGCTGAAATTAATGCTTATCTTGATTATTGTGAACTAATGCTCAACTGATATTGGAAATCGAGGAGTGTTTGCCACTTTGTGTGCACTATGATCGCATATAACATTCATGTGAATAACGATAGCCTAAAATTCATATGAGATAGAGATACCCACCGTATTCTATACTGGAACACGCAAGCATACACATACAGACATCTGACAAATCTTTATCTTTCTTGACCTTTGCATTAAAAATGTATGCAAATCTGGACTCCATTTATAATAGGTGAGTTAGTTATATATATATATATATATATATATATATATATATATATATATATATATATATATATATATAGTGAGTATATATATATATACTTTATCATACTGGATTTTCTGGAATGTACAACGAAAAGAAGTAGTCCTTCGTCATAGCCATGCTATTGATTGTCGTTTAAAACAATAACTTTCCCATGGATTATGTTGCTACTTTATTAATCTGGTAATGGAGTCTTGTAAGTGACAAAATGTCACAACAATACCAGCTGAAGAACAATATCGATAAGAAACGGTATCAAAATCATCGAATGCTTGCCCCAGAATATTAGTTTACACATTATTCCTGTCTCATGGCAGGTGCAAGTATGGTAAACAAATGGGTATTAGCATCTCCATCGCATACTTCATGTCTTCGAGACATGGGAATATTGTTTATCTGCTTTAAGTTTCAAAGGGCAAACCGAACAACAAGGTAAAAATATTGCTGAGTCGGTCGAGGCATATAGTGGTCGAATATAAAAAAACTAATCATTAATTGCCATCTTGGATCATAGAGCAATGTGCTAAATCGAAGGTCAAAATCAATAAAATATCGTATACAACTGCCTATAATATCATTACCAACGAAGAGGGAGAAATGATTGACAACTGATAGTATAGGAGATCAGATATAATGACATTTTCAGTCAGTGTGAGAAATGTCAGAACAGTGATAACGCCATTAACAACTTTCGGATAACTTCATGTTTCATTTGTAAAATGTCCGTTTAAAAAAACTATCGATGTATTAGAAGCACTAGCTTTTTTACTGAATGGGTTACTACCTTCAATGTTCTGCATCCCACAGCAAGCATAAATCAAGTCTCGTTTAACCAGACCTTGCACGTGGTTCTGTGAAATCTACATCAAAAGATGTCCCGGGGTAAATTTGAGATTTCCTTATAGCGCCATAACAAGGGTTGCTCAAATGTCGACAAAAGATATTAGATTGTTGATAAGATGAAGTGACGATAACATAATCATGATTGTGTGATGACATGTTTCTTGTAAATATTCACTAGCTAATGCTGTTTGAAGATGTTTGGGCTTTAATGATTGCAGAATCTATGCCTTGATAACTTGCGAGACAGCAAAATAATTATTGAAAGCTCTTCAGGGAATTCATTGGTTATTATTGTAACTGAACTGGAGAAATACTAGTGTATTTTTTGTACCAGCTATATTAAGTTGAATACAGATAGATCACCGATTATATGTAGGAAGGGTTCAAAATATTGTTAGGAATACGTATTTAGTAATTTGAGATACGACTAATTAGCTGTTTTAGGTGTTTGGGACGTGTTCTGTGATGCACGTCGTGAAGTATTAGTATTCGGATTCTAAAACTTTACTGAACACAAATCTAAATGTGACCCCCATGCAAAACAAACACAAAAATAAAAAATCCACATACAAGTGTCAAATTGGAAATTTCTCTGGGGTTAACATAATGTGTTTAGAGGAGAATTATTTGGAGTATTTACGAGTTCAACAAACCTTCAGTTGACATCGACTGTTGTCTTAAGTCCTTGAAGACGGGGAAACAAGCATGCAGGTACCATGTATGAAAACATGCACAATGTGGATCCATTTTATCAATAATTTGCACGAACTAAATCTCTACCTAAATAATTTAAATTTCAACGTCTCTTGGACAGTCTCTAGTTAGAGATCTGTTCCAACTGTATTCAAAGCTAATAAAAAGATTCGTCTAGCCGATTTCGAGATTTTGGAGGCTACAAAGAGGGACGGGGGCGGGTACAACACGTGCCGTAAGAAGATTATATTATATGCCTATATATTCCATATATATATATATATATATATATATATATATATATATATATATATATATATCTATATATATATATATATATATATATATTGACTATGCTTATAAAGAGTTTTGACATGGACTCTTTTTTAACATTTTCCTCTAGCGGATAGAATCGACCCACAAACCAAGTCCTGACGACTTTCATCGAAAGGAATCATCGAAATGAGGGGAACTCAATGGGTACTAGGTATGGAAAACATGCAAATGTTAATATATTCTAGCAAATTGTGCGTCAGTTACATCAACAGTTTGTACTAATTGAACCCCTACTTAGAGGATTTTGATTTCAATGCCTCTTTGAAAGTATCTATTTAGGGATCTGTTCCAACAGTAGGAACAATTTAAAGACAATTTGTCCAGACGATTTGGAGGAATTCGCGGCTAGATAAAGGAGGTCAGGTACAACAAGTGCCGTAAGGGTAAAACACACAAAATGTGAATCGATTGTATCAATCTTTCGTACTAATTGAACACATAATAAAAGGATCGTGATATCAACGCGTCTTGGAGAGTATCTAGACAGGGATCTGTTTTAACAGTACGAAACGTTTAAAGAAAATTCTCTGAGCCGAAATCTAAAAAATTGCGGCTAGATAAAGAGCGTTGGGTAAACTCGTGCCGTATGAAAATGATATCTTGCATATACATTTGGGCCATTACTTCCCTTTTTAAAGATTATTGACATGGATCCTTGTTTGACATTTTATCTCGGAGGGATTGCTTCTACAAGGGAAGGACTTTCTTCGAGAGGAATAATCGAAATTTGGAGTACGCAATAGGGACCGGGTATGAAAAACACCAGTATTGTGCATCGATTGTATCAATCGTTCGTACTAATTGATCCCCTACTTTGAGGACTTTGATTGTAACGCGTCTTGGGAATTGTATAGTTTGGGATCTGTACCAACAACAGAAAATGTTTTTTAAAAAATTTGTAGACCCGTTTGCAAACATTCACGGTTAGATAAAGGGTTTTGGGTACAACACGTGCCGTAAGAAGATTGTATCTTGTGTACACGTTTGGACCATTACATCCCCTCTTTAAATATTTTTTATATGGACCCTTATTTGACATTTTATTTCTAGGGGATTGATCCGACACAAATAGGAAGTTCTCACGAATTTCGATAGGAATCATCACCATAAAATAGCGGGTACTATTTGAACTCATACTGAGAGGATTTTGGTTTCCAAGCGGTTTGGAGAGTATTTAGGTAGGGAACTGTTCCAACATTAGGAACGTTTTAAAGAAACTTCATGGAGCCTAGTTCGATAAATTCTCGACTACATAAATGGTTTTGGGAACAACACGTGCGGTAAGAAAAATGATATCTTCAGTATAAGGCTTGGAAATTACGTCCCCTCGTTAAAACGTTTTGACATAGACCCTTCTCCTTGTACTAAATAACCACTATTACGATCATTTTGATTTCACCGCCTCTTGAAGCGTACCTAGTTAGGTATCTGTTCCATCAGTAGGAAAAGTTTTAAAAACATTCGTCGAGCAATTTCGAGAAATTTGCGGCTAGAAAAAGGGGGTCGGGTACAATACATATCCAAAGAAGAGTATATCTTACGCACAGAGTTTGGCCATTACGCCCTCTCTTGAACGAGTTTTCACAGGGACACTTCTACAACATGTTATCTTTATGGGATATAGTCAAAAAACAAATGAAGTAGCGTAGAGAGGAATCGTCGAAACAAGAGCACCCAGTGGGTAACCGGTATGAAAAACACATAGTGCATCGATTGTAATCAATATTGCCTACTGATTGAAACACTTCTTTGAGGACTTTGATTTCAACGCCTCTTGGAAAGTGTCTAGATAGGGATCTGTTCCAACAGTAGGAAAGATTTAATTAAAATTCGCGGCTAGATAAATGGGGTAGGGTACAACACGTGCCGTTAGAAGGGTTTTATATTACGTATGTAGTTTGGCCAGTACATACCCTCTTTCAAAGGTTTTGACATGGCCCCTTCTTTGTCATTTTAACTCTACGCAAACGAGTTGATCCACGAAGGAAGTCCTGACGAATTACGTCGAGTAGATTAATCGAAATCAGGGGCACTCAGTGGGTACCGGGTATGAAAAATACACATTGTGCATCGATTGTATCAATATTTTGTAATCTTTCAATGCCTACGTAGAGGAGTTTCACTTCAAAACTTCTTGGAGGGTGTCTAGATAGCGATCTATTCCAACAGTACCAAAGGTTTAAAGTAAATTCGTCCAGCCGATTTCGAGAAAAATGCAGCTAGATAGAGGGCGTTTCATACAACACGTACCGAAAGAAGATGATATCTTGCGTATACGTTTGGGCCATTATATGACCTCTTTAAAGATTTTTTACATTGCTCATTCTCTGAACTTTTATCTTTACAAGTTATAATTGTACATTATCTATAGCATATAATGCAATTAAAAAAAACCTAACTAACAAATAAAGCAAATTAAGTATGCATAACACACTCGTCTGGTTAGTTTCGTTAAAGGCAAGGCAGCAAGATGGTAGATGCCGGCACGGTTTATTTTCTAATGCCATATCCATGTCTGTTCAAAACATTGCCGGACCTTGGCTGATCTGATTCACAATTAGGCAACTCTTGGTGGTTGGGGTCGTGGTCTCGTTGAAAAGGCGGCGGAACCATGGGGCGTGCACATTCCGCAGGCAATGGGTCTCGGTCCTAAAAAAGACGACAACCATGTTGGCGTTGTGGCGGATAACCTTCTGGGTTTGGCCTTATTATTCCGAGAATAATATTCTTCAATGTCAAACGAATTGCGATAAAAAATAATTGTTGCACAGTGCATGTTTGAAAGGTTCTTATATTAATATGCTAAATGTATAGGAAACTATAACTGGTGGAAATATTTGAAATTTCCATATTTTTCAGGAGACATCTTTTTGCATAGAAAGGAGCCGACAAGTTTTAAATCTCTTAATCACCTGTTTGACCCTGTAAATATATGGATACTGTATTCTATCCAGCAATATTGCCTGACTCCGTCATTGCTTTTCAGAATAAAACTAAGCTAAACAGTTAAGGGGGGGGGGGGGTCACGCCCCAGTTGATCTTGATTTATGCAAATGATTCATCAAGGCAATCGTGTAGGGAAAGCATGAATCATACTCCTACTAATGACTGACTTGGACTCAAGTTATATTCATTTATCAAGCTAGAAAGAATAATGTGACACCAGTGGTAACCTTTGATTAGGCGAGGTTTTGGAAAGCTCATACTGTCACATGTCAGAATCTACAAGTACGTCGAAGCTACAACTTAATGGACTTCACACTGAATTGAGCTTTCTAGGCTGTATTGGATACGTGATGGTTGGCTCTGGCTTCGAAGAGATGCTTAAAATTGCTTGTGGCAGGAATGGAATGCAGTTTTGCACATTCTGTCTGGCAAATTCACTACAAGAGCTAGAATGGGTCACTTTCTTGTGGATGCTGCGTTCACTATTCTTTTTTTGGAATAAACTTTCCAGTTGACAGTATGATGGAAGTTTAATGAAATGTCTGAAGAGCAGGCTGTGAATCTTTTAATGAGGATATAGTGACCGCAGATGACTTTTAATTTGTCTGTGAAGGGAAATTAACGATTTGATGCCTGAAACCAAGAATATATATGCAAGTGTAATACAAAGCAGTGACACGATTGAAGAAGATGTGAAAACAATCCTAGCTATAGCACGCAAGTTGCAGAGCACAAAATGAACAGAGTAAATGCAGCAGATGAAGCCTATTATGAATGCAGTACATGGAGTTGATTTACATTCTACAAAGTTTCTTGAGAGGAGGATGAACTGCTAGCAGGAATTTCCACTTGTCTTCCATGAAGCAGATGCTCCCTTATTTTGTTGTAGCCGGGAATGATCTCTGTGCAAAGACAGTTCATATCTATCTTCAAGAAATGACAAATCTTGAAACAAATCACCCTGGTATAGCGGAGATACCACTAAAACACTACAATCTGTAAAACATTGACACATTGCAGTATGTAACGTGTCTACATCTCCGGGCACGTCTTTCAAACATTATATAGAATCTTTTCGACCTTTTTGTTGAATCAATATGATGCATTCAAGACTAAATAACAAATTAATCTCTTTGGTGACGTTACAAAAACGTACTATTGGTCTGGTAACTGAATTATTGCATTAGCTAAATATGTGAATACTTTCACAATAATGTGTATCAAACTGTGGTGTCTGAGGGCATTGCATAATAGTCCACTGTTTTTTATTCTCTAATAGTGAATCACTTGCATTTCGTCAGCGTACATTGATCTGCCTACGAGCTCACATCATTGCAGCTCCATAAAACAAAATCTTTGACTTGAGCTTTTACGCAGACTCACGCGGGTTATAATCACAGATGTACGCTTGTTAAAAAATTCTCAGTGGGGACAAGCCATGTGGAATCTATAAAGGGGTTCTAGCCTGGAAAAATCCGGCCTTAAAATCCTACTATGACACAAATGATTTACCTTTGATCATTACAGGTGTCCGTATCTCTCCCTTTGAAGTTAACACAGAGAATGGCACTGCATTATGGATAGAACATGGTTCATAGCTAAAGTTTCATATTCCATAAATGTTGATATTTTGCAATATATTTGAAGAATAAGACCTTCATTGCAATGCTGTGTATTCAAAATATTATATGTTTACATCTACGCTGTATTTAAATGTTGCTGGTAAAGGGAGTCTCAATGACAATCTGCACAATACTTTTATTATTTTACGTTTCTCCACAAATGGGGAATACGTATATACGTATTTATATATAGTATAGTTGTATTATATTAGTACTACTGTATTATATGTACCTTGTTATTCTATTTATGTTGTATAATCCAGTGCGTGCATCATATTGACTAATCAGATTTCGATTTTGCTGAAAATATGAAGTATATTCGTTTTTATATTATGAAATGGAGCTTGTTTATGAGAGAGAGTTTTCTTTTGGCTAGTATCCTTCTCATTCTTTGTTTATCTCTCTCTCTCTCTCTCTCTCTCTCTCTCTCTCTCTCTCTCTCTCTCATATGAACATTTACTTTACATTATATCAATTGTTTTTATATGTCCATCTTTAAGCAGTACATATCATGTCATCCTTTTTGTATGTTTGTCCATTATTTTTCGTCATTACGTTCAACAGCACCTATCGTTTGCCAAACTTTATAGATAATTTTTTTTGACAACAGAAATAGATTTATTAAATTTTGGGTAAAT
Source organism: Megalonaias nervosa (assembly GCA_016617855.1). Taxonomy (NCBI): domain Eukaryota; kingdom Metazoa; phylum Mollusca; class Bivalvia; order Unionida; family Unionidae; genus Megalonaias; species Megalonaias nervosa. The sequence goes on along the minus strand of JAECUM010023276.1, from coordinate 6,244 downwards.
GGATCAAAGGTCAAGGTCATTGTGTCAAGAGGAACAATTGTTTCTACACAATAATTTTAGTTCATCATCATAGACCTAGACCAACTTTGTGATGGCTTAAACTTAGGTCAAAGAAAAAGTCTGTTACGATTGACATCACGATGTCAGAGGCCACTGTTGTTGTGGACACGTGGTCTATGTATAATAAGATTAGTTTCACATCCAAAACCTAGACGTTCTGGATGACTGGCATTTGGCGCAACGAAAAGCCTATCACTGGTGTCAAACGTTACAAGGAAAAGTTCACTGTGATTGAAAGAAGAAAATGGTTTTATCAATTTAAAAAATGTCAGCTCTAGACTGTGTAACTTTACCAACGTTTGTCAATAACTTAATTGTTGGGTAAGAAAGAATCCTAAATGATTTTGTTATTAGTCACGAATATCCAACGTCGATCTTGTCCTACCACTGCCTACATAGAAAACTAATAAATACATAACGAACATATAATGTACCATTCGGTGTACTCTTGTTCTCTTATGAAAATGTTTGGGTAAATGTCTTGAGACTAAGCTATAGAAACAAGAATTCAGCAGAATGCTATGTCTCGGCTGCTCAACCGCAGCATATACAAACACCTTGACAGCTGTGTCAGAGAAACTGACATAAAATACAAAAATTTAAGATAATCAATGAAACATAAATAGTACACTTGTTGTGACCTACTTTTACCTGTTGTGAGTAGTTCCCTCCTATATGAATATAGCCTACACGTTTCATAACTTTGTACCAATAGGATTACAAAAACCTAACGTAAATGCAAGAACCTCATGTAATCACTGGAACATTAAAAATAGGTCATAGTGATGACGTTTTCATGTGGTGGGTAGTGACCTCCAAGAAGAATACACCTATCTAGTTTCATGACTGCATACAGCACCGTCAGAAACCGAGATAAATGCAATGGAACATTTCAAGTATAATAGCTGGAGCATTAACATTTGATCACTATTACATATTTTTTTTTTCATATTTAGTACCCTCCATCAAGTATCATGACTGTACATCCAGTGGTATCGGAGAAACTGAGCTATATTATATGCAAATATTCACTTTAGTTGAGAGAGCTAAAAGTAGGACATAGTGACCACTTTTATCCATGGTGGATGTTACGTTTTAAGTTCCATGACTGTGCCAGAGTAACTGAGATCAATGCAAAAACGTACCATAATCACTGGAGTGTGAAAAGGTTGTAACTAAGACCTACATTTTCCTGAGTTGAATAGAATGTACCCATCAAGATAGATAACTGTACATATAACTAAATGCGGACATCTAATTACTGGGTCATGAACAGTAGGTCACAATGACCTGCATTCATTTGTGCTTGATAGTTATTGTTGTTGTTAGATTTACCTCCCTTTCTCAGCTGATAGGCTATACATGGGGGCCAGTATAACTGGAAGAGGAAGACCCGAGAAAACCTGGGATGAACCACTGACTCACGGGAAGCTACTGGCAAGTTTTCTCACATACCCATATTGGCCGAGCCCGAGACTCGAACCCACGCAAACAGAAGAGAGATGGCAGTGATAGGTAATGGCGAGACTTCAGACAGACCGGCCAGTCTGGGAGCCTATCACGGTATCAGAGTAAATGTGTTAAATGCAAAAGGTTAAAATTCACGCCTTTGAAAATTGCTCCGTATGTATTGCCTATAATTAGTACGTGAGAAAATAAACTTCTGATAAATTTTCGAAAGACGCTCTACTTAACTTACACAAATTTAACGAATACATACATGCATTAAAGCCTTTCAGTTGATATAAATGATGTGGTCATTCTATCATATGTGATTAATGTTACCAAAACCAGAAAACTAAAGATCATAAATGCCCCAAGAGAGATGGACCAGAGAGAAGGACATCATGATATCAAATCATTTTGTCTTGATATTTACACGGTTTTCATATAATGCTTACTTTCAATACAGCATTGCAATTATTTTAAAACTTTTAACAGATTTCGAAAATAACTAAAACATAACGAATATGAGAGAGTGTGACGGAAATCACAATATTACTCGAAATGTTTTGTGTCACTGCTCTTACGACAAGTTACTGTATTAGGTCGATGTCGGGTAAGCAATAATCAAGTCAAAATAAGCCATATTCTTTAGAAAATGCTCCGTTACAAGAATGTGTGGCAAAAATGTGGTATAAGGGAGACAACTTATACAAGCTTAGTATGATAGTAATTCACCTCTCTTTTATTATGGAGCCCATTCTAGTAGATAGCAGCTGCTACTTTTACGGCGGCGTCATGAGCTTTTATAGTAGTGTGTTAATATTTGTACATATTCATATATTTCCTATATCCCTTATCATACTTTAAACGAATCATTACGAAGCGAAGATTATTCATTTTATAACACGCTCAAGTTTGTCCTAAAGGGAATTTTCAATTTCTTAAATCTAGCAACAAGAACAAGAAAAAAACATATTCAATTGATTTCCATGTTCAAACCTGCATTTAAATCAAGGAAACAAACAATCAAACCCGTTTGTATTTATTTTACTGGATGGATTTTTATTTCTACAGAAAAGAAAATTTTCGAAAGTTTTGATTTAAACATTCGAAAAATCACAACCAGCTGAGCTTAAAACTGTTTAATCAAAATATATCATTTATTAATATTGTTCAACCCTGTATTAATTAGATATTCTACTTGATTATTCTTTTTCAGTTTACTTGTGGAAATTGGCACGTAGTGTTGTGTTCGTCAGATCATCTTTGGAAGATCAGTGAAAAATGATCATCACATTTTTAATAAAAAGCGCATTTACTAAGCAGCAGCTTTTATATTGAGTCATTATTTGCCTCAACTATTATCTGATTAAATACCATGGTGAGTAATGCATGTGCTCTCTAGTCCAGAAAAGAGTATATCTGTGGGTACATCGCATTATTTCAGCATGCACTAACATTTTGGCACATGACATCATGTCACGTGCAAAGTTTGACATACGGGTATCCATTTGAATACTTATAGATATTGTTACAATTTATTACAGTGATACAACTATCAAAGGAAATTATTTTAGGGGGAATATGTTGAGGTTGTTTAGAGGATAAAGTGAACCTAATCCTTTCTTGAAAGTATGTTGCTATTTTCTTAAAATTAATAGAATCATCCTTTCTGAAAGAGGGGTGGGGCTGTTAAAAGATATTTGTATGCTTTATCAGTCTGTCCATATCATCAGGTAAACAAATATTCCAAATACCTAAAATGTAGAGAGAAAGCATAGTCCATGGCAGATGCAGAATTTCACAGGATGAATGTTTCATTTTATTAGGTGGAGATGGACAAGTATATTTGGTTTTGAAAATCCAAAAGACTGTGTGACAGAGGTTAGGATAGAGGATGTTTCAATGTGAATGCTTACCTTTCTTTTTCTCCAGTTTCCATGATCTTCTCTCAAAGCCACAGTTAGTACATGTACATGAAGAATAAGGTTAAGAATGGTGTTTTTGGTGTTTCTGCTACAAATTCAAAGAACATAAATAGTAACAGAAATCCTTGCATTGCATTACAGAACTGCACCTTTTTCCATACACCTTTTTCTCATTTGTTCCAGGAGCTGCAGCAGGGTGACAGTGTAGGTCCTAGTCAACAGACGAAAATTAATGTTGCAACCAATCACCTGGAAAATTTGTGACATTATTGAAAGCGCCCATTCTGGGAGGACACTACACACGTTCTGCAAATTAACCAAATCTGCAGTATATAACCTGGCGGAATATAGAAGATTCAAAGGTGAAAAGTCCAATTGAAGAATAAAAATATGCTCAGATAATCAGTGCTCTTTTTAGTGAATCATACAAATAAGAGGCATTCATTGTTTTATGCCTGCCATAAGGCAGATCATATTATGTTGTAATGTTGTCAGTCCGTTACTAATTTGGTTTATGCATAATTACTCGAGCTGTCCAACATGTACAGTTACCAAATAGTATGGATAGCTTCCACCTATGGTGAGAAAGACCTCTATCAATGTTAGGCTCAAAACTCAAATGTCAATGTCACTGTGACTGGGAAAGAACGCTTTTGATGCCAAGGTCAAATGGTCAAAGGACATGATCACTGACTGAAAGAAGAAAAATTGTTCCGTACAGTAACTAGAGTTCTCCACCATCTGCCCTTAACAAACATGGATAGCTTACACCTGAGGAAAGATAACAATTCCTAATGATTTTGAAGTCAAAAGGTCAGTAGTCAAGGTCACTGTGACTGGAATAATAAAATGATTTCTGCACAATAAAATTAGTTCTACATCCCAAAATTCAGCCAAACGTTGTGGACGGCTTCCAGATGAGGCATGTTAATTTTGCCTTCAAAGGTCAAGAGAGGAACAAAATGATTCTGACACCATAACATTGGGTCTGTATTACAGACATGGACATGAATTTGTGGATGGCATGTACATTGGGTAAGGAAGAAACCAATCGATTTTCTTTCAAAAGGTCAGAGATTAAGGTCACTTTCATTGAAAGAAGCAAATCTATATCTGTACAAAAACGTCAGTCAATTGCAGTTCAGCTTGCACGATTTTCCATTTCTCCATGCATCATGGTGGGTATGAATCATTCATGGAGAGAAATAAGGAAAAGTCACATTACCATATCCAAATGTCTTCTGACTGATTTGTCGTGGCGTCTTGTGAATAACATCTCTGTACAATATTCTTTCTGACAGAATCGAAAATGGTTAGTACGGTGGAATTGGCGTGATGCTGGAAAAGTAGGCATGAGTTACTGTTTATGACCCAGCAAGCATGTGCTAAAGAGTTTCAGAGAGAGAGAGACATAGAGCATTGTTGGGCACTGGGGTATTTACGTTGCTGCTCTTATAAATTAACGGATAAGCTTTTGTTTCGTTTTTTATTCCACCATTAAATCAGACTTTATTTAACATCAACACTATCAGATAAATGCGAAATGAAAATACAAGGTATTAAATTATCAAATTATCTCGCAAGAGAGAAACAGAGAGGCACAGCGCTCACGCCTGCAGATGTGCTTCCATGTTTTAGTTCCCTTGGTTATAGACCAGAAGAGCTTATGGGATTGTCTGTTGTCTGTCGTTTCGCAGGAAGATCAAATGTTAAATATTACTCAGTTTACAAGAATGACTGGTACTGACCAAAATAAGCATATTTTGTAGAATCACTTATTTAACTTGACCAGATCTGTAACAAGGAATCAAATAGATCTTGTCTGAACTTAGAAAATTATTTCCTTCACCAATTTCTTACACTTTCCATACAAAACCAAAACCACGAGAGAATAAACATTTTTTATAACTTTACCGGCCCTTGTACGTTTTCTGGCATCGTCTAGTGTTTACTTAACAAAAAATAACATTGGAACGGATATCTGCTTGTCGGCATATGTATAATTTTAGTCCAGTACTTTACACATGTGAACATATATGTTGTACTTAGAGGGTATTGTCCACATCGAATCGTTTGGAAAGTTCCCCGTTTCAAGGATCCTATTAAAGAAAATATTAAAAAATGAAACAACGCGTAATAAAGTCAACTAGTAACAAAGGACCGGGAACTTGTCGGGTACGGTACTGGAGTTCTGTTTTTAAAAACTCGAACGCTGTTAATTATTTCTTGGTTTATTCAATTCGAAATTTTGTTATCATGTCTTGCAGTACCCTCTTCGTCATCCTTATTGTCATCTCTGTTAGACATTACTAAGTAATAAAACTAAACAAACTAATCATTCTTTGTTATTTTAGACTCAGTTACATTTACCCTGTGTTATATAGTATTTTCCCCTTAACACATGCCAGCATTTTTTAAAGTAATTTCTTGACTGTACAACTTTATCTCTCATCACTTTTCATATTATCATTTTTCAATTGTCACAATATTTTAAAAGAGTTTCTACCGTTAACGTTTGCGTCTAGATGAATAATTAGTTTGTAAATTAATATTTTCTTAAAAGTTGAAATTTCTCCTGTTTATCAATATTGCAGTCTTCATCCCACTATGAGAATGGAAACTTCTCCGTAAAACTGGAAAATTTGGTGTCTGAATTTCAACACAAATTTCTTATATAAAGACTCAAACTTTTGATTACACAATCGTTGATATAGAAATGTAATAAATCAGTTATATCTTGGACATGTTCAATAAATTTCGGCTCAAACAGTTGGAGAAAAGATTCTACAGTTGTGTCTCTCAATCGAAAA
>JAECUM010023275.1:0-68113 GCA_016617855.1 Megalonaias nervosa | reverse complement strand
GAATAGTCAGAGAGTAAGTCCTCATTATTATATGCTCATTGTTTTCTCCGTTAACTTTACATTGTCAGAATCGTTCAATATTTCCCGATATTGTACCCTCGCACTGAATTCATACTAAACGCACGCGAATAAAGGAACTACTTTCTAATGTAAACAAAAAATTTTTTTCTGAATGAACTAAAGCAGACATTTCATTGACTGCCACATACCAGCAAATGTTTCATGGACTGCCACATATCAGCAGCTTTGGCACATTCCGCATCAACTTTTTTGATACAATGTTTCAGATTTAGGCTAGCTATAGACGCCAGACTGGGTCCTCACAACAACATGCAAGTTATAAGACATAAACTGTCTTCTTTAGCTGGTAATGAAATGGCAAAAATATACTTACAATTTTACATCCTGAATTTCCTCAAAATGTACTTTCATAGTTCTGCAAATCCAAATTACATGAGCTATGTCATGGGTTCTCAAGGTTGATTACACATTTCGAAATTGTACTGTAATTTCGAGTATAGTCCAAGTGCAGTTACGTCCTCCTTACTGCACTCAAAATAAAATAAATATTAAATTCCACAGCGTCTTTTCGATAATTGCAATTGAAAGACTTCATATTTTTCCCACATTATGATCTGAATCATTCAGTGACAGAACAGAAACATGCACGCCGATGTCAACACACTTCAATATGATTAAATTGGCAGACGCTGCTGGAATCCGATGTAAGTTACTTCATGTAGATAAATCCAGATCATAATCATGAAATTGCGTCGAATCGGCAAAAATACCAAAACGTATTCATTCCAGATCAAATGGAAAAGTTGTTGCAATGCGCATTCATTAACAATATTACTCCAAATTTCAATTTTAAGTAGACCAAACGCCATTTTCTTTTGAAACTTACGTCTAGCGCGTGACCAACTTCAAATTTGTCTGGGCGGAGTTATGTGCGCATTAATAATGTTGTGTAATGATGCAGCTACGCTTGTGTATTTAGTTTGGAATATGGCATACATTCAGTTACTTTGTTTCTTGTAGTGTATTTTTGTTTATATATTTAAGCCTTGGGTACAATAAAAAAATGAGCATATAATAAAAAGGTTACTGCATTTGTATGGGAAAATATGAACTCGTTTTGTCAGATGGCTATACTGCACTCCCAAGGTCGTGCAGTATAGCCATCCGAAAAACTCGTTCATATTTTCCCATACAAATGCAGTAGCCTATAAATATTGTGTAAAAATGTGAAAAGTTAAGTAAGAAAATTAAAAATTAAAACCACAGATATTCAAAGGAAAAAAAGACTGATAAAGCAATACTGGTTTTGTGAACAGATGGCTTCATGAGAAATCCAGTGGATTTCAGATGGTTACAGTACTACATGTACACAGTGAATGCTTAAGCTTACAAACACACTGTATAATGGTAATCACAAAATAAAGATGTGAGGTAATCATAATGGTATATCAAAAGAATTTCTTCCCACAGATACTTTTATTTTAGTCCGTACAGTATATTTACAGGAAAGCCAACTTTTTTTTTTGGTCCCTTCTAATAATTTGGTTTTGGAAGGCAACCAAAGATAAATTTTTAACATAAATGTGATCAGGTGATCCATCTAACTGAGAAATTATGTCTCAGAGAGCTAGTTTTGACATTATCGACTTCCACACATTGAGATGCATCTGCATGACAAGTTTTATTAGTGTAGGTAAAAGAAGTTCCAAGTTATTGAGGTTGTAACAGACAAAAGTCACTCAAGTGATTTGCATTTTTCACATAGCTTGTGTGTTTGTGATTTGTATTTTTAATTAAGCTTTAAAATTTTTCCAGTCATATCGATATGATGTATGTAGTATGGCAGTTTATAGTGATGTCTAACATTGGGTATCATGCTGCAGACATGCAGCATCATGTCCCACCCAGCCACATTATCCTGACATCAGGCTGACCAGTCCTAACACTAATCTCTTAATGCTGAGCACCTAGCAAGGTAGCTGCTAGTACAATTTTTGTAAGTCTTTATTATGACTTGGCCCCCGTGCCCACCCGCATCTGAGGTGGATGTTCCAACCACTTAGGCCACCAAAGTGGTCACTCAAGCATGAAAATTACATCACAATGACCAGGCAATAGTATGGCTGAGTTACTCAATACAATGCATCCACATATCAGTGTTCAGGAGTGTAGGTGAAATATGGTTTAAGAAATTTAGTGTGAAACAAACTGATTGCTGAAAAAAAAAACAAAATCATTGAAGCAAGAAAATTGGGTCATATTGATATGACTGAGTTGGTTTCACTGAGAAGTACTGACATTTTCATTATAAGGTATTAGGGTTGTAACAAACAGCTGAAAATATTAAAATCACTCAAGTATGCAAATTAGTTAACACTAACCAATTCTGGATGGTCAAGTTTCTTTCATCATTGAATATGATGGTCAGGGTCCACAAATTCCACAATCACACAATATCCAAACATGTTAGTTAGCTTGAGAAAATATTGCCTGTACATCCTCTCAGTCGTATATGGGAGAGCTCAAACCTACACATTTCAGTGATGGAATTTCCAACTTAAATTGATGCATATTAAATACTGAATATTTCAAACAGTAATTACACATTTTTGCAGAAGAACCATACATTAAAAAGAATACATATGGTCAAGGGTATTTACTTCCTAATGTATTCGAGATGAACAATTCAAGAGGTTAAAAACTGCCTCAACCAGGTTTTGGAGTAAACCAATAAATTTTATGGGGAAATGAGTGATCTAAAAGAAACCCTGACAAACCCAGTTGGGTCATTCTCTAAAAGACAGTAAAAAATAAAAAATAAAATAAGCCCTATATTCACTTAAATTTGTGTTGATGACTGACTTTGCAGTGCTCCTGAACAAGAAAAAGGTAATAGCAGATTCCTCCACCCTTACAACTTAAATGGTTCTGTTCCAGTTGGAGTTAATCAGCAATGCATACACATATAACTTTTAATAGTAATACGATGACAAGTGGCCTGTGTATATCAGTCATCTGAAGCTGATACCTGCATTTCTGATATAAAACAAAACGACTGAGTCAGAATTTAAACATATGGGGATAGCCATATGATGACCTCACTGAAAGACATAATGTGGGGTTATAATTATAGAGTTAATGGAGGTAAGATAAAGGAGAGTGTAGGGGGGAGTGTGTGTGTGTGTGCGTGTGTGTTTGGGGGTGTACATGTACATGCCAACAACCATAGCTTCCCCAGAAAATCTGGTGATAAAACTTATTTGAACAATGCCAGATTGGTGCATGGGGGGTGAATAATAGTTCATTGAATAGGCAGTTGTCTATTTTTTTCCATTAAATAGGTAGCTAAATCGATTTATTTATAAATGTGGATTGGAAACTTTTTTTAGACCACCATTGTTTAGTGTCTGAGTATGTATGGTCGATGACTGTGCACATATCTTTTGGCTATTGTTTAGCCTGGACTGAGCAACAAGAGTACACAGGAAGTATTGAAGACAAATAAAAGGAAGATTTAATGGTTTTATTGTTCATGGTTCAATATTAATTAGATTAACAATTATCAGATCATTAAGGAGCTAATGTCGTTCAAAAAATTTGCAACAAGCTGTGATAAGATATTTATTTATCTTCAAGAATACAACACATCTTGCCAAATCAATAAATCAAACTAAAAGAAATTGGTAGTACTTAAGAAAATGGTGAACTGATAAAACTTCAGGAGAAACATCGTAACTCTACTATATCCAAACTTGTGCTATACATAAGCATGTTACAGTAGAGTTTTCACTGTACAAATGTTTACTAGTGTAGATGCAATGGGTCCAACATAATAAAGGTGAAATGAACAGCTCAAAAATAAAACTGACTCAAGTATGCAAAATTAGGTTACAGGGATCTAGTTTTGTTTGACTCAGTTACTCATCCTGAAATCTACCCATGTATTCATGTACCAAAATTTCTTAAAGTGGAATAGAGTCCAAGATATCTGAGGGCAGAACTAATGAACAAATGAATTAAAAAAATGAAACAACAAAGGAACAAGCATAAGAATGAATGTGCAAAATGTTATATCCACTCCCAACATCATAAGCAAGGGGATAAAAACTGTGTGGATGTACTCTTCTTTTAAATATACACTGTACGTATAAAAAAGTAACACTACAACAATTCAATTAAGTTTATTTCAGTTACCAATATACTGAGAGCAACATGCTTGCATGAAAGCTCCACTTGTGCCATCAAAATAAAATCTAGAAATATGCACACAGCAGAATTTAAAGTGCTTCCAATATTTCATTTTTAAAAGTGAAGTGTCATTGTTAACAAACATCTATAAATAAACCGGCTACCAATGTCGTTACAGGCCTTTATCGGTCAACCTCTCCAAACACAATATCCAGTGTTCCTGCAATGAAAAGAAGGATACATTTAATGTATAATGTGATATAAGGGGTGTCCATGCCAACATTTCTTTCTGCAAACTATGAACAATCACTAGAATTCTTTCCATACATTTCTGAAGGCATAGCCACAAACATATAGGAAACCCTAACCTTGAGAGACTGAGCCCAGCCCAAAGCTGAGTTTGTATCAATGAATCAAGAAATATTGCTCAGTGACTTTATGGTTTTTTTTGCTGATGACTGCAGGGCATTCCATAAAGCTGGATGTAGCCAGTAAAACTTTTAAAGTAACTGGGGAATTGGGGATGATCACCCACTAGGTGTCCTGGAGGGCAGGAAAAAGCAGCTGGATGCTCGGGCAGTTTGGGTGGGTAAACAACCCAGCTAGAGGTACTTAGGGAATTACCTGGATTGTAGTACTCTTCTTGATGAAATTATATGATAGGTGTGTGACTCAATAGGCTATAGTGCCTGGGAAAATATGGTGAATAAGAGATTTCTAAAGAGTTTTGAAAATGGAAGTCTAGGGCAATATTTCTATGAAAAAAGTTTAGTACTCCATATGATACATTTAAAAACAAACTTACTTTGACTCAACAAGCAGTTGTGACTGAAAAAATGACATAAATACAAGCCCTGACCTAGAAAACTGAGCTTAACCCAAAGGTAAGCACAAATCACTGACCCATGACAAAAGTGACCTAGTTTTCACTGATGGCTGTAGTACTCTTCCTGACAACATTATGTATCAAATTATACAATTTATAAGACAATACTGCTTGAGAAAATTAGTTGAACACAGAACCAAAATAACTGGATCATGAAATAGAGGTCACAGTGAACAGATTTTTACTGAAAGGTGTAATACTCCATATCTAAATACAAACTTATCTGACTCTATGAGCATTATTGTCTGTGAAAATAACCTCAGTGCAAAACCTAACTTAAGGAAACTGAGTACAAATAACTGAACCATGAAACATAGAACACCATGATCTAGTTTCCACTGATAGCTGTAGTACTCCTGATTTAATTACATACCAATGTCTGTGACACCATAAACAACAGAGCCTGAGAATATGATAACCAAAGGATAACCAAGATTTCTGGGCCAGACTAATAAATGTATGTCACAGTAACTCACTTTTCACAGAAAGGTGAAGTATATGACACAAACACAAACTGAAATGACTCAATGAATATTAGTGGCCAAGAAAATGACTTTAATGCAAATAGCAACTTGAGTGTTGATACCAAACACACTTAAATGCAAACCTTACTTAAGTGTTAATGTGCCAGCTAGATGAAGGGACAGATGTCACTGATCCACAAGATGGAATTACTTTGCAATCAGACAATTTTGAATCAGTCCAGGTGAAGTAATTAATGTTAAATTTCTTACTCATGGGCACAACAATACTAACTATGGCAGGAATGAATGCTAAACCTTTTTGATCCTAAGTCAACTGTGCAAGCACTGATCAGGTGTACAACAGTACTGACAAAGGTGGGACCTAAAGCTATAACTCTTTGATCATAAGTTAACTGCGCAAGCAAAAAATCCGCTCATATTAAGATGTACACAATTATTCTGGAGAATGTGTTGTCTGCCCTGTAAAGAGCGTCATGACTATGATTATGCTAGCAAGACAACTGGAATCTGGCAAATATGGTTACAAACTTCATGCATAAAATAGAACTGTACCAAAATTCAGTTGAATACAGAACCAGATGCAAGGTATGTAAAATTTTGAAACCTTTAGCAAAGGACCATATTGCTATGTAGTCAATGACACCACCAAAAGACCCTGTCAACGTTGATAAAGCTACGGTAATTGCCACCAACAAAGGACTCTGTCAATGCTGATAAAGTTGCAGTCACTGCCACCAAGACAAAGTGATACCTGTATCACATCATCCACAAACAAGACAAAATAATGACATCTTACCAATGATAGCAACAATGTCGGCCAGCATGTGTTTCTTTCCCATTTTATCAAGGCCAGCCTAGAAAGAAAACATAATCAGTGAACCATTTTATTTATAAATTTCACATCAACATTTATAAACTATAAGAGAACTGCAAACAAATGCAATAAAATTATGTGTTTCCATCGATGCTATGCAATGAATAAAACAGGAAGCCAATGTGAACCTGAAAATGGTCACCTGAATTACATGACTCTTGATCGGTTCACTAAGACTGCTTATGCAGTACCATAAGAATGATCTATATAAACTATCTCCAAAACTTATTATTATGTCAATTTTATTTCTTTTATTACAGGCTGATATATAGAATCAATTTTGAAGATAAAGACATAATTACTATTCATAGTGTTTTGCTTGTAATCAAAGTCATCCAGTGTTTTTAGAAGTTATATTTACAGACAAAGCTTTAATATCTGGTCTACAGAGTCACATGACTTTCATGCCAACAGAAATTATAATTCACATTTTTTTTTCTGTAGTTTTTTATGGCGATGGGTTTCTTAACTCTTGGTAATTAAATCTGGAAGTGCTTAAGATGAAAAGCATATTGGGGTAATTTTCTGTTTTAGTAAAAACTAGAAATACAAAATATACATTGAACACCATACAATTTGTGACTAATAGCTTCAAATACATGAAATGCCATAAAATAATGCACAATACATGTGATAACATACAAATGAAAATGTTTCATGTAATATGGAAGTACAGATAATTCTCAAGCCACCAGACCTATACCACTTGCTTCCAAATAATTTCAGATGCGACCAATATTTAGAAATAAATCTCTGCAAATCAATTTATACAACTGATATGGTTTTTTACAAGAAGTACCTATTGGAGCAAAATCAATATTAGAAAAGAAATTACTTGCAAACAGATATCTACAATTGTGTAAAAAAAAATCTCTTCCCCAATTACAACATTGTATGGTGAATGCTAGCCTGCATTTATACATTTTCACTAACACAATTCTTATTTTATACTGTTTTGTACAATTGTTAATTAAAAATTATTAATTTTAATCTTGAAGATGTAATATTTTTCTAATTTTAAAATTGTTATATTTAAATGTATGCATATTTTATTCAAAGTTTTATATTTGGTTTTCAAATGTTTTGCAAAGTGGATGAACTTGGTAACCCCAAACCAGGGACTTTCGATAGTCAATAACATGGGCTACTTCCCTTGCTTTCTTTTAGAGATATTGAGAGAGAGAGAGAGAGAGAGAGAGAGAGAGGTATTTGACATGGAAAATATTTGTTTACATTGATATGAAGTATTTCTAACTGCAATGAATTTCTTTACTACGTGCTGATCTTGCAATAATAAAACTCACCGGACATCATCATTTAAGTCTATGTACCAAGTTTACTCAAAATGAAATAAACAAAACAATATCTGGAGTGCTAACAAATTCAGCAAATCAGATGCAAAAACATCTCATTGTTATATGTGAATCTCATTCATCAGCAAACTCATCCAAAATCATGATTACATAAGCTTCTTTTCCAAGTTTTATCACGTTCTTATCAGAAATATGGCCTTCATAGTGATAACAAGTTCAGTGTATTAGACGTAAGATTATCTCATTGCTATGTGTGTCTCTCACTCATCTAAAAGCATGATGATATGAAACTATATTCCATGTTTCGTAAAATCGCATCAGAATTAGCATCCAGATTGGTAACAAGTTAATCAATCTGATTCAAGATAACCTCAGTAATGAGCGACGATCTTTCTCATTGTTGAACCTCTCATAGATCTTCACGATATAAGCATATATTCAAAGCTGAACCAAAATCAGATCAGAAATATGATCCTCAGAGTGGTAACAAATTCAATCAGATAAAAAATCAGCTCATTAGTATGCATTAAACTTGTGCATTATAGAACCTGCCCAAGATTCTGATGATAAAAAACCTGTACACCAAGTTTGATCAAGATCAGATAAAAACTATGCAATCTAGTGTGACAAAAAGCAATGTTAATGGATGGATGCCAGATGACATATGCTAATAACAAACTGTAACAGACAAAATGAAATGGTACCATTTCTAACAATTAATACTGTGAATTTATTTCTTTGGGTTTCATTGAAACCTGCAGAAAAACTGGATGTGTAACAGCAGATCAGCAAAACCATGGATATAAAGTATAAATTGAAACTAAAGCTATACAAACTGGGATGTAACAATTGCACAAAATATTTGGAAGATAAAACCTTACAAATACACATAAGCAATGTAGTCTAAAGACATAAATGATAAAATGTAAAGATCTTAAAATTCCAAAGAGGTACTTAAAATAAAAAATACAAAAATTTAAACTCTCCAAAGTATAGGATCAACACATTTTTAACATAAAGTCCATTCTTTTAAAATGTCTAGAGCTAGCATTAAAAACCTTATCTTAGTTCCCATAAAAGCAATTGTCTCATAAGGAGGAAGTTGATACATAATGACAAAATTGTGTTCCACTGTGAATGGACACTGTCAAGGTATACATTCTGCTTGGTGGAGGTATGCACGGGTCAGGTATCCATATGAAACATAATTAAGTCTTCTGGTGAAATGACTTTCTATTTAGGAAGAGTACCCATAACAAGATTTTCAAAATGGCTCCTGAGGTGGCCATATTGGATATGAGATTGGCACAATTTCTTTAGGGCCAACTAGACCATCAGATGAATGTGTTTGTCAAGTTTCATTCCAATCCTCCAAATATTTAGGAGGAAAGCGATATCAAAATTCTGTTTCACAGGGTGGAAGTCAATGCACTCAACAAGAATGCATTCCATGGTCAGTGAACACTAGCATGGTACGCACTCTGGTTGGAATTCACCCTTCAGGCGGTATGCATGGTTCAGGTTATGTGTGTACCATATGTAAATGATGCAATATCACTTCATCTCTACAACTTGTTATACTTATGGAGTGCCACTCTCCAATGTCTGAAAAAACAGAACACTCAAAATTAGATACAACAACACTGACAGTGCTATTTTTCTTTGGACACCATATATCCTTCCTTATAAGATGAGTCCAGTTGCAAACTGCACAGACCCAGATCTGCATACTATGCTGGTAGATCTGGATCTCTTCAGACTCTAAAGAATAATCAGCAGAACAAACAGAATTATGCAACAGTGGATCAGGGTTTATGTTGTTTTCAATTGGATTTGAAATACAGTCCTACCCACTTATATCGACATCACTTCTGTCAACAAGCTGCCTATTTCGACAAAAAAACAAAGTCCCGGTCCCTTGGTCAACTACTACTACCAAAATTGTCATGCTTATGTCGACGTCGAGATAAAAAATAAACGTACATGTCGACAGAAGCCCTTGGTCCCAGCTTGAACAAATCCTTTGTTTTCTAATGATTTATGTCGACAAGCTGCCACTTCCGACCCATACTTTGTTCAACAATTAGTTGACCTTGCCGCCAGGCTTTAATTTTCATGCCTAATCATTTATGTCGGCAGGCGGCCAGTTCCGACCAGTACTTTATTCAACAATTAGTTGATCCTGCTGCCAGGCTTTAATGTTGCGGTCGGATAAAAAAAACAGGCTTTTGTTTGGTCCCATAAAGTTGGCCTCTCGTGGCGACTTAAATAAAAGCAATGAAATCTGATTGATTCTTGCATTTTCCAAAGTGATCGGTGATTAAAACAAGTTTATTGTGCTGTGAAAGTTTCCTTTTTAACTTTATTTATATTTATGATGGCTACCAACGGCAGTGTAAACGCAGATTAAATTTACAGTCTCTGGAAACTAAATATCTGGCTGTTAAGGAAGTTGAGGGTGGGGCATCTCGCAAAGATGTCTGAAAAATTTTAAATATATACCACTTGAGCTGACATTGTTACAATATTGTATTGTAAGAATCATTTTCTTTTAACACCTCATTAACATGTGTCAATGTATACAATATTATGCCTTCATTAATCATATCAGCCGCATATCTCTTGTTCGCTTTTATGTACTTTTCACGATGACTTCTGTAACTAAATACGTGTACTGTTTAAACCAACTTGTTGACAGGTTTTCATTTCCCTGTGAATATCCCCATCCTCTTGGTAGCCTCAATAAGATGGGAACAGACTGATCAAAATCTAGGCCAATTTAAATACATGTACTTGAAGCATGTAAATAACAACTATGCAACCATGTGCTTATGCCGACATTGAATATTGTAGTGAATGTTTTTCATATCAGGATGTGACCGATGCAATATTTTATTGTGGATTTTGTTACACAAAGGTAACCAAAATGTAATTTGTCAATATACAAGTGTATTTCACACTGGTTTTGTCTTCATGTAATCAATATTTGTATTGTTTGTTTTCTCAAAGTGTAAATGCTACTCACTGATGACAGGTCACCCCTTATTGACGAATTTAACTTGTATCTTTTTTTCACACACACCCCCCCAACACTTATCTCGACATCCGCCTATGTCGACAATATTTCCTCGGGGCCGAGGATGTCGACATAAACGGGTAGGACTGTATAAGCATGTATATATAGTACAAATTTTGGTTGATTTTATGACTACTACAAACCACAATTGAAAGACCCAGTGAACCTTGACTTTCATGTGAAAACAATGCAACCCCTTCCAAATTTCCCAAAATAATACACCAATGAAAAATCATATTTTGCAAAACCATGAAAAGAGAAGAAAATAAAACAAAGGAATCCATTTTTTTTTTTTTCAAATTGTATTTTTCTCCATGAAAAACCCCCATAGTATTGACAAAGGACATTAAAGCATGAAGTAAAAATGAACCCATGTTAAAAAGATTCTAAACTGAACATGTCATAAAGTAAAAGCAATATAGGTGTCACACTACACTCAAGCATGTGAAGTTAAAGTGCAGTAAAGTAAACTTTCACATCTAACTGGGTGATTACATTAGCTAGTGGGCAATTGGGATGGCTAGAATGCAATGTTCAGCAGTACGATCAATTTTCACAATATTGCCACAAAATAACCATTTTATTGGCTCCAAAATATCACTGATGTACCTCTAATGAGGAAATGTTTCCTTTCTTGAGGAAGATGTTTTTAGGCCTACAGCTGTTCCATTTAATCATGCAGAGTACCCAGGGAAAGCAGTTTTTAATAATATATCCCAGGGTGCTTGGATTACTCAACGATTTCATAAACAATGAAATATAATTCTAAACTGCATCTATGGATTATTACTCCATGCTGAAATTGTCTTCCCTGGGTCGAAAGTATACTATATAGGAACAACCATTATATGTAGGCTCTTTGCAGCAAATAAAATTCCATACATCAGTATCTATTTAATGAGTGTTGCCCAGAATGTCAGAATAATTCTGCTAATGCAGGCATGACAGGAATGCCTAAAATGTCAAGATAAAATTAAGAGAAACAGTAACACAGAATTAAACTACTCTTCACTACAGCTACTGATTCAAAAGATATGTGGAATTCAAAACATTATCACACAGCATTTTGATAGTGTTGAAACCACTGCCAGCATTGCTGTAAAAAATGTGATACCTTTATCTCATCAATAACAACTGAGACAAGAACACTGCTACCGACAGTCAAAACTTACCAAATGGGCAAATCCTGGAGCTTTTATCTTACATCTGTAAGGTTTGTTGGAGCCATCTGACACCAAATACACACCAAATTCACCCTAAAATAATAGATTGAATGAGTGAAATGTACTGTAAGCTCAAACTGTGACTTACATTCAAAACCAACTCCAATATTGTTACATATACGCCATTTAGATCATATATCTGTAACAGATCTATAACTACATAACATCTGTAACTAAGTAATATATATATATATATATATATATATATATATATATATATATATAACTATGTAACATCTATAACTACCATATGTATAACTAAGTGACATATCTATAAGTAATATCTATAACTAAGTAACATCTATAACTAAGTAACATATTCATAACTAAGTAACATATCTATATATAAGTAACATCTGTAACTAAATAACATATCCATAGCTAAGTAACATATCTGCCTCTCTGAACATCATACATGTGACAGTTTTCAACTGTCTTCAGTGAGATTTTTGCTTCCTTTCTGGTTAATTTCTTAAAATATATACAATACAGAAATAATTATTTAGCTGCTGGGAGATTTCAAGTTTTTTTCTCACTTTCTGGTATGAAAAGACCATATCTGCATAAAGGGCATTTTCTGTCCCCATTGTTAAGAAACAATATATTCTGATACATTTTATGACTCTTTGTATTTATGTGTCATTAAATAGTTAAAGAAAAAAGGAACCACTTGTGACAAATTTATGTTATTAAATGTAAAACGTGTCAAAAATCTGTATTCACCAATGTTTTGCTTTTTAGCATATACCTGTATGTAAGGGATAATTTCCCTATTTCATTCCTCCATCAAAGATTTTCCTGACAAACAAGATGATACCATATTTTTAAGTTTTTCACCTACGACAGCAGTAACTGTTCATACCTGTGACCTTTTCTGGTTCATTTGGGTTATGCAACAAAATGACAGCAGACTGAAATTGACTCTAAGTTCTGATAGTTGTTAGAATGACTGGATTTAATTTGGATATAATCTGATTGTAGAGGCAGCATGTGGATAGCGTACTGGTCTCATAATGAAATCCAATCAGTCTGGGTTGCCTATCGTTGTACGTCCTTGGACAAGGCACTACAAAAGCCTTGGCACTAAATAGCCTACTTGGGTTGCTATGCTGTAAAATACCAAATCCCTGTCAACAACATTAAATTGTCTCTGTGTATCTTGATAAAATCCCGAACAGTGATTTGTTATAGTAATATTTTGCAACAGCCTTATAAATTAATTCCTCGTGCATCTCCATAATCTGAATTCATCTCCATTTACTTACTGTACAGTTTAACATTATCATTTTTTTTATTTTATTATAAATTAACTTTATGGTAACAGTGAATCAGTAGACCAATATATCGGCATTCTTCTGTTTCCACTATGAAAGTCGTTCATCATATATACATTGTATAAAGCTGCTGAAATAGACAATGCATTTTCCTCCATACAGTCCAGAAGTCAGGAGAAGTTGACAGTTACGCTTTGTTTCAACTCAGGAAAAAGGATTGTGCTGTTCTTTAAGCCATTTATACAGTTATAATTGTACTGAGAGAAATAAAATAGTTACTGTCTGCAAATTGAGCATGGGCAAAATTACAACTGTCCTGACTGATGACCACCAAGCCAAGATAATGCAACAATTATTTTTTTAAACAAATCTTTCTATGAAGCAAAGGAGGTTGAGGGGAATAGAGAAAACAATGGTAGAATAATATACATGGAGGTATACAATACACTAAGGTCTCACTCATATAATTCAGCGCCCTCTATCTGCTATCATTCCTAGGAGGTAAGTGTATGAATCAAATAGCAGTGGAATATAATGACCAAGTTATCTGAGTTACCACAGAGGGCACTGAATTATGGAGTGAAGTATGAAATTCGTGAATCAGCAGAACCGATGAGTCTCAAGTGAACAGAATACTGCATGAAAACTTTGTTTGCTCGCTAAACAGTAAACCATAAGTTTAAAATTTAGTATCCCCAAGCACTGATTTTTTTCCCTACTATATGCCTTCCAACCACTTTAATCCCCTACCCTGAGAAAAAACTCAATGGATTTGCATGATTTGGAAGATTAGCATGTGGGGACATTCTGAAGATGGAATTTCATAAAATTATGGAGAACTTTCACCCATGCAAGTAGAATGTTAAATAGGAGACATGCATGCAACGTCATTTAAGCTTATTGAGGTGGAGCGGCAAAACAAAGTTTTCCACAGGCAAAAAATGACCTACACGATATAAAAGTCTATAATTATCTTGCAGAATATAAAAAAGTTGAGTACACATTATTAGAATGCACATACTAGTGACCTGCACAGATGAGTAAAAAAGGCTCCAAACATGGGTTCAGGACAAAGTTTGTGATTCTTAAATAGATGGACAACTTTGTCTCTGATAGAAAGGATCCAGAAATTAGAAATGGAGTCATTTCCCTAAGATGAGAAACTTCTTCAACTTGCTTTACAGCTGAGATATAAGGAATTCTCGATGCTGAATTGTGAGGTCTCTCAAGAAAGCATGCTACCCCCCCCCACACAAGTGGAAGTAAAAAGGGGGAGGGTACAGATGGGATTTGGCACTAATCCTTATGTCAAGAAGAGATCATTCTACCTAACTCACCTATATGGGCAGACAACTTTTACTCTTAATGCTAAAAATTTTAGCCTGGGAGGACTGGATGTGCTAAGTAATAGATGTGTTCTTAAAGTATTACAATCTGTTAATGTATCTAAAGAACTAGAAAGCCCATTATATCAGGTTACTTTCTGCAAACTCTGTTATTCAGTTTTTCAGAAGTAGTCAATGAAATGTTTTCCTTGTTTTAGTAATGCTGGCCATATCTGAGGTTGGATCAGTATTATTTGTACAAATTTGAAATCCCTGCATATTTTTTAGTAACGAGTCATATTTGATGATGAACTGGCATCATTTCTATAAATCTGAGAATCCTCTATGCCAGGATGCTTTCTGTCCAATTTTGTTGTTGTTGTTGTTGTTGTTGTTGTTGTAGGGTTTAACGCCATTTTTCAGCACAAGATAGGCTATGCATGGCGGCCAGTATAATTGGTGGAGTAAGAACCCTGGAAAACCCAGGGAAGAACCACCGACCCACGAGAAGCTACTGGCAGGCTTTCTCACATGCCCACGTTAGCCGAGCCTCCCAATTTTGTCAAGTTCTGTCTAGTTTTTAAAGAACTGTTTTAAAGTTTTTCTGTTTTTAGTAATGGCAGCCATTCAAAATGGAGCTGACAAGACAAAGCCCATAAAATACACAGCTAGGTCTATGATACAATGTTCCCACCAAAATGAATATGTGGAATGTTCCTGGACTATGCTGGTTACAAGATATTGCTGTAGCATAGAAGTTATGCTGATGAAAAATGGCAATAACTCAAAACTGGACTTCGAATGACAAAATCTTTAAAAGGGATCATCTACATGTAATAAGAAAGTCACCCACTAAATGGCATTACTTTTTGTGCAAAATGTTGTGGGGCTACACTGCTTACAAGCCACATCCCAAGTAAAAACAGGAAGTAATTACCAAGGGCCATAACTCTAATAAAAAGGCACACCTAACTTTATCAGATAATGTACACACCAAATTACATAAGAATATGTTGAATCATTCCTGAACTTTGCCAAATCTAAGAATCTGCTTCAGTAGAGATTTAATACTGATGCAAAAAGGGCAACAACTCAGTCAAAATTGAACCGAAAAAGATAAAACCTATTAAAGGCACATCTGCACATAACAGCCAATTCATCTACCAAATGGCATCCAAAATAATGGGAAGGGTTGCAGAATTATGCAGGTTAGAAGAACTGTGAATGGAGAGACTGATGGACAAAAAGATGCAAAACGTCATTACAATAGGGTTCTACCTCCGGCATATGGAATGGGGTGGGTGGGTGCCTAAAAGGTTCCATGTACATTATAAGATTCAAATGATGACTAAACCTCAGTGTTCAAAGAACAGTGGTTCAGATTATAAATTAAAATGTACAGGATGTGAATGGTACACTGAAGATAGTTTGCACAATGATACAAATGTAAGCAGCTAAGTCCATTCTTATCCCTAATATTCAAGAGACAGATAAAAATGACCTAACTCTCTATTCAACCTTGAAAAAGAATGTTTACTTCCATAAACAGCAATGTGAAGATGAAATTTTGTAAGATTATAATTAACACAATGGTCTTTTCACCTGAAACCATATTACAGAATTTGTACATGTAGCTACATCAATCAGTTCAAAATGTCCTACTTGTTTTAGGATAAAAGCGTGTTGTGCTTAATGCTAACTGTGATTTAATGAAAGAATGCTTAAGTAATGATGGAAATATGGGAGCTTTTGGCACTCTGATTGTGATAAAAAAAAGTAGTCACTCGTGGTAACAGATATTCCCATTACTCTTTTTCACTGGAAAACATGATCATACACACATAGGAATGTGAAAATATCTGTGCTCCTCCCGTTTTCTGGAACATTCCTCAGGTAAGGTTAAGACTTATTACAAAGTCAGGCTTGTGTGAGTTTCACTGAAGAAACTTTAAACTATGCCAGTCTTACCTTTGGTGCCTCTACTGCTGTGTAGGTGGAGCCTGGTGGGACATTATATCCCTCTGTAAATAACTTGAAATGATGAATCAGTGCCTCCATAGAATTCTGCCCAAAAAAATGATAGAGATTAAAAGTAAATTGTTTATATAGTATAGAATATATTTTCAGTCTACAATCTGGCCTTCTGAATTTTATCGAACCATTATTCATAGGGTTTTAACATGTGCGATCTGTAACATAACATGTATAATCATGGTTATAAGACAAATATCTTTTCACAAGGACAAGAGATGGAAGGTATAAAATTCAGATTTTTTCATGACACTGTAAGATGTGTTTTTCTATTTTTTTTTAAAATTCCAAAGGTAGAATTACAAGGCAAATAAAAATATTTACAACTTAAAATAAAATCTGTGACACAGTGAAACCTGTGACATACCATGTAACACATCATGCAATAGCATGACAAGTTAGCACAGTATCCTAGATCTGTGCATATTAAATAATAAAAAGTGAAAAGACAGTGATTACATATTTAATATTTGATATTGGGCAGAGAACCATGTATTGGTACATACAGGTACAGCATGTCATGCTCTCCATGCATTTAGTATTGTACATTTACTAATGCACTGTTCTCTATCACATTTCACTGGTGTTCTAAAGGTTTTGTCTTGCAAAGTAGCGATTTCAGCATAGATAATGAATTTAAATAAAAAAACAATACAAAAATAATGTAATTAAGATAAATAACATTTACAGCTCAGAGTGTATGCACATGTACATGTTGTGATCATTAGGCATTGTTTTTACAATTTTCATATCACTAGAATTTTCTATGCTAGATTCCATACAAATCTGAACACTGTATCTAATTCTTTTGACTAGAGCATTAATCACTGTTAAGAAACAAATCGAGTCATTCGTGCAAGGGGGGGGAGGTGATGTGATTCAATGGTTGGTTCAACGTGTGATGATTTTGTCTGACAACATGGCTAAACAATGTTCACATGATGGTGCATTTAACTTGTTTGTTTTTATAAAGCAGTGTTTCCTCATTTCAACACTATTAAGCTGTGAGAATGATGCAGATAAAAATCTATTAGTTAATTAGGCAGGTACATAACTGATTTATAAATTTGGGTGAGAAACCTTTTTGAACCACCACACTGATGCTTGGTTCTGGATACAACTCTTTTTAAGATAGAACTTCTTCATCTGGGCCTTGAGTGGCCGAGTGGTCTTAAGCATTCACCATTACGGATCACTGCCATCTCGCATCTGTCTGTACGGGTTTGAGTCTCAAGTTCCGCCAATGTGGGTATGTGAGAAAGCTTGCCAGTAGCTTCTCGTGGGTAAGTAGATCTTTCTTTGGTTTTCCCGGGTTCTTCCTCCACTATTTATACTGGCTGCCATGTATAGCCTATCTTGTGCTGAAAAATGGCATTAAACCCCACAACAAAAACTTTTTCATCAGAGAGATCTTTAATTCACTAACTAATAGACTTAGATAGTGAACTATACCAGTCACATTTGCAAAAAGGCAACTTCCATTTCTGCTTTGATAAAACAACTACTTTTTCCACTATCCAGTAAATGGCCCTAATGATAAAAACTGCCTTACTTTTGAATTTGATTAAGTGTTATGTTGACAATGTGACTGGACTATAGTGAGTACAAGCAAGATCAGAAATGTTTTGCACACTGATTCACATGATATTCCTAACAATGCCTTCCTCATGAAGCAACAGTTTAGCTGCATAAATTGTGCAGTCACTGTAGATATGCTCCTGGGACCGCTTAAGGGAGGGAGAAATCACTGTCTGGTTGCAAAACACCTGGCTGCTGAATGCAAAAGCAGGTGACCATTATACACAACATTTAGGAAAATTGCCAGGAGATCTGCAATAAGGCTTCAATAGATGATGCATAAGTATACTAAGTTTAATCCCTTAGTCTCAAATAGGTCTAAAATTATAGTGCTGAAGGGAAAGTGTGATGGAAAATAAAACATGCTGAGCCATAACCTTGACCTTGAAGATAGGACCTTCAATGTTGTATGTGACACACCTCTAATGATGATGTACATGTATACCAGGCTTTATCCACTAATTTCAATCATCGTCAATGTTGTATAGCAGAAGGAAAAGTGAGAGAAAAAACTGGTAGAGCCTTGACCTTGACCCTGCTAACAAACAGCTTTAAATTTACAGAGAAGAAAGTGTGGCAGATGGATGGATAGAATGACACTATTCATGAAGGGGTGGTGGACAATATTAATAATATTAGCAGCAGTGGTGTTGGTGGTGCTTGTTGCAGCTGCTGCTACTACTATGGTGTAAAACTACTTCTGTATCTTTGTTTATTAGACATGATTGAAAACAGTTTCTTTCTATTCATATCAAGTTGTACAAAAAATACAAATTGTTACAAGGTATCTTTTTAGTATTATTCCACATCCATAACTTGATACATGACCATACATCAGCTTTGATAATTTATGACTGATGATGGATTTAGACTGCTTTCCTATCATTACCAACAACCAAACTGATCATCTGATACTGTCTTGAACACCACTGCCGGCACAAACCATTTGACCTTAATTTAGCCTCATTTTCAAATATAATTTATGTTATCTCAGCAATAAATTTTGATGAAATGATAAATAAGTTTTACTATGAGAGTGGTAAATCTGATAGCAGCATTAAATTTTCAATATTATCTGTTACTTCTGGCAAAATTCTTTTAATGGCAAAGTTATATCAAGAAGTAGTCTTCTCCAAATTTCAAGCAGATTTCAACTTGTTTTGGCAGAAGCATCCTCCAAGGAGTAAGGGTAAGTAACCCACTGTTGGGAGTAAGATAAACCCAAACAAGAAACCTGTCAATGTAGGAAATGATACTTGCAACATCTAATTTTGCCCTTTGATAATACATACAATCCAGCCTCATGAGCTATGGCAGGTGACACACCTGGCAGGAGTATAAGTCAAACTTTCCTTTTTTTTAACTTAGAAGAAAATAACAGTATGTACAGATCTTTATAGTTGCTAAATGTAGTTTAAATGTCTATTGAATACTTAATCCTGAAATCATCAGATGTGTTTGTTTTGCATAAAATTGTAGCTTCACTATGGCTTCAATTCCTTCTAATTCAATAATTAATGATTAGAGATTGTACTGTTTGAGAGTATCTTTGTTCCAATTATTGGCTTATTCAAACTACAAAACTATCATTGTTGGTTCCTCAGTTTGACAACATTGGAGTACATTCTAATACCATGACAACAAGTTCAATGATATTCAAGGCTGACATAATCAATGCTTTCCTGATAATGCAAAGCAAAATTTTAAAACAAAAAACAAATTATTCATACAAGCTGCACCCTAAGATGGTCTCTGATAGTAGTTCGGCACATCTGAGTTTCATCTAATTTCTGCAGTCAAACAGTTACCAAAGTTGTCCACAATTAGTTCTTTTACTAACCAGGAGCCATGGTTATTCAGTTGTTTAAAGCATCGATACCTGCCCATGCCAGCTACAACTGGCTGCATTGGTGTGTCCATTGCAAAGGCATTTAGGTCCCGTTTCCTCAGCATTATCTACCCAATGTTAAGTTGAAAGTGCCATTAAAACCAACCAACTACTTAATCAAAAAATAAATCAAAGTGATGACTTTGATTTCATTGCTTAACATGGGATAGCAATTTGTAACAAACCACAATTATAAAAACTCAAAGCAAGAAGACCTCTTCTCCAAACAATGAATTTAAGTACAACCAAGAGTCCCTCGAAGGGACTGATGTTCTACTGTCTGAAAAGAATTTCCAGGAATTCAAGATATAACCATTTCTTCCTTTTAATTGCAGAGTGTTGAAACCATCGTTGATTTTCATTAACAATAAGAAGATTTTCAAATTAGTTGCTGTGGTTGACATATTAGATGTCAGTTGGGCAGCATTTTAATTTAGAACCAACATGGCAACATAAAAAGTCTTCTGGTGGAAATCCCATATTGAAATGACTTTCCATTTTGGAGGAGCGACAAGAGGAAGATTTTAAAGATGGATGACATGGTGGCCATATTTGATACCAGCCCGGCACCATTTCTATCTAGTAGCAACTAGACATCATAAAAATTCTTTGGTGAAAGCACAATGCTGATATTACCAGCCATCTAGTAGCAACTAGACATCATAAAAATTCTTTGGTGAAAGCACACTGCTGATATTACCAGCCATCTAGTAGCAACTAGACATCATAAAAATTCTTTGCTGAAAGCACACTGCTGATATTACCAGCCATCTAGTAGCAACTAGACATCATAAAAATTCTTTGCTGAAAGCACACTGCTGATATTACCAGCCATCTAGTAGCAACTAGACATCATAAAAATTCTTTGCTGAAAGCACACTGCTGATATTACCAGCCATCTAGGAGAGGTAGTTATAAGATTTTTTTATGATGGCCCTTGTGGCAGTCTTTCAGGAGTTCCAAAAGTTGCCACTGTGGCAGCCATACTAGACATCATACCAGCACCATTTTTATTTGGGACCAACAAGACATTATAAGAAGTCTTCTGGCAAAAACCCCATGTCTATATGATTTTCCATTTAGGAGGAGTAGGAATATAAGATTTTTAAGAGGGTCACTATGGTGGCCATACTGGACATCAGATCAGTGGTGGCCATGGACATCAGATCAGCACCATTTTCATTTAAGACCAACTAGACATTGTAGGAAGTCTTTTAGTGAAAACCCCATGTCAATATGTCTTTCCTTTCATGAAGAGTAGTAATAACAAGATTTTCAAGATGGCCACTCTGGTGGCCATATTGGAAGTCTGGGTGGCACCATTTTCATGTAGGATCAATTAGACTAAGGGATTTTTAAGGACGTTTTGGGCTTTTTTGGGCCTTACAACCTATTTTTATGGCCCATTAAAACCAATTAATCCCACCTTTACCAATGTGTTTCTGCTTAATTTTGACATTTTCCTTCTTTGCATCAAGGTCTTTCACCTTTGATTTTTTGACTCAAAATCCATCAAGTTTTTCCTTTGCCCAAGTGTCAGCTATGTGAAATGTTTGATAACTGTTGATGGTAAAGAAGTTATTGTGCAAAAATGAAATTCATGACAAATGGATGTATTTTTTTAAAAAAAACTAATTTTTTATAGCCTGTGCTTCACTTCGATGTTTTTAAAATTACCTTCATTTCAGCTCTCTTGGGTGGAACAATCTTGTGGTCATCTACCTTAATCTCACCCTTCGGCATCAAGTTCAAACACTGGTGGATGATGCGCAGGCTCTGTCTCATCTCCTCCATACGAATCAGATATCTAGCAACATCAAATACCGAATAGGAATATTCTTTTATCTACATATTAATAGCAAAATAATTTGCAAGGTGTATAAATGTATTTCAGGCCAGTCTTTATACAGCAGAGCACAGTTCTGGTAAAGACTTAGAGACTTTTAAGGTCTTCACTCATAAATGTATGGGCCGTTTAATATTTTAAATTTATAATAGTATTATATCTGGTGTACGTTCCATTATTGCATATACTTGCTTACAAGTCAAGTCCAACTGCAAACTGCACATACCCTGATCTGTCAGTGTATTTATAGATTACTGCATTTGTATGTGAAAATATGAACGAGTTTTTTGGATGGCTATACTGCACGACCTTGGGAGTAGTATATCCATCCGACAAAATGAGTTCATATTTTCCCATACAAATACAGTAACCTTTTTATTATATGCTCATTTTCTTATTCTACCTAAGGCTTAAATATACCAACAAAACACCCTGCAAGAAACAAAGTAACTGAATGTATGCCGTATTCCAAACTAAATACACAAGCATAGATGCATCATTACACAACAACATTATTAATGCGCACATAACTCCGCCCAGATAAATTTGAAGTTGGTCATGCGCTAGATGTAAGTTTCGAAAGAAAATGGCATTTGGTCAACTTAAAATTGAATTTGGAGTCATATTGTGAACGACTGCACATTGCAACAACTTTTCCATTTGATCTGAAATGAATACGTTTTGGTATTTTTGTCGATTCAACACAATTTCGTGATTATGATCTGGATTTAGTAACTTACAGCATCTGTGGCAATTCTACATGAAATACATCATATTGAAGCAGCGAGGCATAAGTATGTTGACATTGGCATGCGTGTTTCTGTTCTGTCATTGAATGATTCAAATCATAATGTGGGCAAAATATGAAGTCTTTCAATTGCAATTATCGAAAAGAAGCTGTGGAATTTAATGTTTATTTCATTTTGAGTGCAGTAAGAAGGATGTAACTGCACTTGGAATATACTCAGTAGTCGAAATTACAGTACAATTTCGAAATGTGTAATCAACCTTGAGAACCCATGACATGGCTCATGTAATTCGGATTTGCAGAACTAAAAAAGTACATTTTGAGGAAATTCAGGATGTAAAATTGTAAGTATATTTTTGCCATTTTTATTACCAGCTAAAGAAGACAAGTTTATGTCTTATAACTTGCATGTTATTGTCAGGACCCTGTCTGGCGTCTATAGCTAGCCTAAATCTGAAACATTGTATCAATAAAGTTAACGCGGAATGAGCCAAAGCTGCTGATATGTGGCAGGCCATGAAACATTTGCTTTAGTTCATTCAGAAAAAAAACTGTTTATTTACAATAGAAAGTAGTTCCTTTTTTTCGCATGTATTCTTTATGAATTCAGCATGAGGGTGCAATATCGGGAAATACTGTATGATTCTGACAATGTAAAGTTAACAGAGAAAAAAATGAGCATATAATAAGTGCTATTATGTGCTGGCAGATCTGGGTCTATGCAGTTTATTAGGAGTAATCAGTAGAACAAACAACATATACCCTAATCTGCAGGCACATTATGCTATGGCAGATCAAGATCTATTGTTGTTTGCAGTTTGACTCAACTTATAAGTGAGTATATATGGTACCTTTGCAAGGTATGGGAGGGAAATATCCATTGGGAAATAAATTCCAAAACAGATGAACAGGCCTTTTGAAATAATTTGTTTGGCTTTCCTGTTTAATTTTTAATCCTTTCTTTCAGATGCAACAATAAAACTATATACTGGGCATATGAAACCTGTCATTTGCAAATTTCCAATTTCATCCAGTTGTTGTTCAACACTCTGTGAATTGATACATGAGAACTTTGCATTATGATTTATGGAGAGGAAAATACAATATTTGAAACTCTGTGTGTGTGTGTGTGTATGTGTGTGTGTGTGTGTGTGTGTGTGTAAAACTGTCCACAGACCCCAACCTGCACACCGTGATGTTGGATCAAACTCTACACATCTACAGACCATCCCCAATCACATCCAAAAGTTTGACATCGTTCTCTTAATGGTGCTGGATGAGTTATGACGTTACTCAAACAAGCATGACTGGTCATGTAAAATGGCACAATTAATGTCTTTTCTTTGAAAAGAACAAAGATAAAAACTGGCAATAACAGAACACAATTTAAACAATGGGATCCATGGCCATAAACTGGTACAAAAATGGTCACTGTAGTGAGGAACTAATGTATAATTCAGTTTATGAGCTTCTCAGAACTCATCTAAAATGTATGTACCTATCATAACAGTCTCCGTTTCTGCCAATTGCTACCTCAAAGTCCACTTTATCATAGGCATCATATGGCTGGTTCTTCCTCAAGTCCCACTTTATTCCAGATCCACGCAACATCACACCACTGGCAAGAAAATAATTGACATGTATGTCATTCTCTATGCTGTAAATTACTCTGAAATCTCTATTCAGGGCTATAAATATTTTTTTAAAAATCATCTTGCCCAGGGCAAGCTGAATGGAAACTTCAACTTACCTCATGGAGATATAAATTTGCACAAAACGATTTTAAAAATCTCAACTAAAGCGAACAAATATAGTAACATAAAATACAGGACGTTTAAGGAAATCACATTGTATTTATTTTACAAACATAGAACTTTTGTTTATATGTCATTTTTGTTTGCATTTTAAAACCATGTAAATATAAAAGTTACGAAAAGAGAGATATCTAAATACTTCTAGATATTTTTGTGGATGAAAAAAAAAGGAATGCAGATATAGTTAGAAGAGCAATGACTGATATACATGTATACAAAAAGTCAGATAAATAGATAGATGGATATGAGTTTTGGAAATGGCCAAATTTTTAAGAGCAAGAGAGAGAGAGACATTTAGGTAAAAAGATCTTACACTTAAAAATTAAAGTCAAGAACAAAATTGTGTTAATCATGGTTCAAAATATTGTACTATTTTTCTTTATCTACATCAATTGATCATTCAGCTTTAGGTATTCATCCAGGTAGAAAACCTGTTAAAATAGAGAGCCTCACAAAGATATTCCAGTATCAATGAATTCAGTCTTTGCTTTTTCTGGGGAGTGTTGTGTCCACTCACATGTGATTCTCCGTCCATGTCATCCTCTTTTTAATTTGAAATTGGCAACATGCATCTAAACAAGCTGACTTTTGAGAATGATTTGTGAACACTTACTTATATCCATTTAATTATTTGCCAAACAGTAAGTATGTATTGGTCATTATCATGTAATAATCATGTAAACAACAGTCGATAAACAATGCTTGTGGGCACTAGACTTCCAGGTGGCTAAATGTTAGAGACAAATGCCTTTTATTTCCAAACACACCTGTGAAAGAAATTTCAAGAGTTACATTATTAACAATTGTCCCCTCGTCACCTTAAAACTGGCAACTGGGATCAAAACAATCTTTGATCAGCTGATTGTATAGTCAGTCTGCACATATGGGGCTCACAAACTGCCTGTGGCTAGGTTAGGGCCTGAAAGTTGGCAAAGCCTGTATACGTGCAAATATTACAATTAAAATATAACTAATAACTAAAACATCAACATTTATTTCCTGTTTGTCAAAACTTACTTTAAATATTAAACAGTCAAATTACCATTTCTGTGCGGGAAAATCCAAGACTGACTTTGAAATGAATACAAGATGGAAATAACAGATTTTGACAGCATATCATGTGAAATAAAGGATCGATATATGAAAGAAACTGCAGGCAGTTATGTAAATGAAGAAATCAATGCAAAATAAATGTGCTGATGAATGTACTGTTGTGAGACTGCAGAGTCTAAAACTTTCAGAACATAAAGCATTACTAGCTGAACATACCCCTCCCCCCACAAATTTTTAGACTTTCCTGCAGGAAAGTTCCTTGCAAACCTGAGCTTATCTGAGCTGAATTTGAAACCCCAGCTATTATTAATAGGGAAACCAATTTTTGTGATTGTTACAAACCAAGAATTGACAATACAATTTAGACCACCTTCCCAAATCCAATAATATCAGTACCAAGGAAAGGAAATCATTATTTTTGCAAAACCATGAAAATTTATGTCCCTGAAAATGATAAGGGTTTTAGAGCTTACACTGTAAATCTTTGGGGAATTGCAGATGTTTCAGAACAAACTCAATCTTTGGGGGAATTGCTGATGTTTCAGAACAAACTCCATAAATTATTTATTACATACTCTGTTTCATAGAGACAGACAACTTCTATGTTGTACCAACATCACTGAAACAAACTGAAACAATGCTTTTCATAAAAATTCAAATGTAGGTTAATGTAATGAATGTAAAAACCTATTCCCATTTTAAATTCTCAATAAATGATTCCCATTTTTCTTTTCTTCTTTATGACATCACATAATACTGAGGATATCTATTAAACTGTTACACTGCTTTACCAGTGAAGTTTTCATGGTAATGAAAATACTAGTACTGACTCATTCTGGTGATTAAGCATCAACATTTTTTTAAGGAATCAAATGTTATTATTATCTCAACATATTCTTTTGCTTTCAAGTAGCGAATATCAAGATTTGGTATAAAGCCAACTCTAGATTGTACAAAATGTGCAGCTCTGTCCTTTGAAGTGTCAGTTTAAATGATCTCTGCAATTTCATTTTCTGGTCAGCAAAACTTAAAATGAGATCACATCTCAGTTAATAGTTAAAATTCTCTCTGCTATTCACAATTACTGCTATTTCACCAACAATGGCTTCACATTCAAAAACTCTTTCAGTATCTTGAAATCTGCCAATTAGTTTATCCTGCCATCAGCATCTCCAGACAACATGTTTTCCATAAACAAAAGCAGCCTTATGTCACATAGTTGACAACAGGATGTACAAAACTTCAGTTACAATCTGACTTTATTGGTATTCAAGAAGGGAAAATATTTAATACTGTAGTTTCAGTAATGTAAAATAAATGGTCTGGAGTATAAAAAAAAGCCAAGTGATTTATTCTGGTGGAAATAGCCTGGTGTTGCAAAGAATTACATATTTATCTGCATTTAAAATCTTGGATATGCCTCTGATGTGAAAATAGTCATTATGTTTTAAATGAAGGATACACTGTTTTAAATGAAGGATACACTGTTTGTTGTTGAAATCAATATTTGCAGCGAACATGAAATCAACACAAACTGGTGCCCCAAATTTGTTTTTCTCACAATCAGCTGCTATTTTCTCCTCTCTTAATCTCCGTAAAAATTTTCACTTATTAACAGTCTGAAGGATTAGTTTCTTGTACACATTTTTATTTTACACTCTGAAACTACATTCTATATACCAATATACCATATTGTTTCTTAAGTACTTCTGTCAAACCCATGTCCACACAGAAAACTCCTTTTCAAAATTTTAGCTGTTTTTATAAGTAGGCTCTCTATTGTCAGCATGATGTCTTTTATAGTATCATCTATCATGTGAGCTTAATTGTCCCACTTTAGTTCCAGTTTTTTTTGTTACAACTTGAACATCAATTAACATACATAGAGCAAATTCATTTACTACAAGATACTGGCCATTAAGGGGGGGGGGGCAGCTGTGATTTTCTTTTGGGCTGAAATATTTTCTTTCATCTCTAGATTGTTAATACTGTCTTCAAATAATATGGATATAATATGGCATTATGTTGCTATAAATCAGAGAAAGATAAAAAAAATTTTTACTGACATGCGGAAATGAAACAAAAAGGTGTCAGGCTCTTGCCCCAGAAAATCTGAATTATTGGTTGCTAATATTGTTGTGCTATACCATGGTACTTATTGTGGTGCATTCTTAAATAATGCAGTATACTGCATTACAAAATTTTTCGTGGTACCCAGCTCTAAAATTCCTGAATGACTGATATCAATATATTGCATAAAAATTTTAAGCTGGTGATCAAATTATCGAGTCTATATATTCCCTTGACTTTACTGCTTAAAGGAACTTTGTAACAAACCTACTACAATTTTCTGTACAGTTTGATGTTAAGAACAAAACTATCTAAAAACAAGTATAAAATGCACTGACCCTGTACAATATCTGCAGCCTTGTCAACAGTACATAATTTCAGACTTGTGTGTACAGCCATGTGGTTTGAATAGTTGGTGTAGAAGGTCTATCACTGAATCTGAAGTCATGAAATCTAGTTGTATGTTGGTAATGTGATTCTTATGTTCATACCGTGCTGATAAATTATGTTCCAAGACTGAAATGAACAACAATCACCACTACCATCTTTGGTTCTAACAGATCTCTGGGACCACAGATAAAAATTAGTCTATAATACTCACCTAAAACCATAGTTCAAGGCGTCTTCTGCAGAAATAACTCCAACATCAATTGTTCTGGCCTTCCAAATACGGTTTTCTGTCAAAACATCATCAACTTCATCTAGACGTTGTGCAAATTTCGATATAAAATTAAAGATGTCATCCATCAATCCAAGAGGAATATCCTGGAGGGAAAAATAAAAAGACATTTTGTTGCTAAGCTGTGTCAATCTATCACCGTCAAGGCTATGCATGCATGATTCTAGTAATCTAATAAGAAAGAATAAACCTTGATTACCAGAGTTACTCTGTTTTCTCCCTTGTGTAGAAAGATCTGTATTGCCTTAGGGGTCTGAAAAATCTGATTAAAATTAAATCTCCACAGTTCAAGGTCATGTTCTGCTGATCTTGTGGATCACCAATCAAATGACAACTTTCAAATTTATGAAAACTACACATGTAATTCAGAACCTATCATTATTAATGGTAAATCTCCCTAACACAAATTTCCAAAGCTTTATCTGGTACCATACTAAAAATATGTGGACTTGAAATACCAAAGGTTACCAGAACATGAACTTTAATCAGTATCTGTCAGATCTGCACATATGGCTGAAGAGATCAGATTTGAATCAGATTGGGGGGGGGGGGGAAGTCCACATGCTGCCTATGTGATGTATTAACTTAATAGAGATGACTTCATATACTGCTGCCTGTTAACTGTAAAGACTATTTTCTGTCAACTCTTTCACCAATACTGCATGTGGTGGGTAAGACAAAGAATGTTCCCAATGTATATGGACAAGATAGGAAAACAATGCTAGGGGACTAAAACTTGTACCAAGTACTCTGCAATCCTTATCTTTGACAAAAATCTAATCTTGGATTAGATTTCCCTTTCCAACCTACACACTGGGGGATGATATACCCTTACAATGCAACTTAACAAGCCTTCCTATGGGCTGGGTTCAATTCAGGAAAAGGTAAAAAGGTCCTTGTGATGATGTTGCTGGACTCTGCGGGTAGGAGTCTGGACCTATCTGACTAATGTCATTTTTTAAAAACATGTATACTTGGATCTGAGTTCAGGACATTGGTTTTTCCCTTGAAACAACATGATCCACCTGATCTTTGCCAGGTAGTTTGCTAACATTTAAATAAACAAACCTGACCTTGTTTATGAATTTGATGGAAATTTCTATGGTGTCATAAGTCAGGTGACAGTCTGTATATAAGGGTATTTACACCTGAATTATTGATTCCTATCTTAACATCTGTCTAGTGTAATCAGTCATTTAGTTGTGTTTTGTTAAAATTTGAGAGTATTATTTTATTTATAAATTATTCATTGGAATTACAAAGTGCTCACTGACTTCTGGTTTAAAACATTATTTTAGGATTATTGTGAATTCATTTAAAGACATTCTGGATTATATCATTGTGATACATCAAGACTGTTAGCACACTTGTATACTCCAGGCTATTGGTACATCAACACATTCAAGATAGGAATTCATTCGGAATGTTCTATACTTCTGGACTTGTGATAGAACTTTTAGGACTGTTTGGGATTTAATTCACAATACTGTAAGTTCTTTTTAAATATTCACTTTGTATTCTAGGGAAATAAATTATTTCTTGAATTTTACTAAACTTGTTGGTTTTTGCTCTTTTATTTTGCTTAGCTTAAGACTGCAGAGTAGTAACAGTTACTTTGGTTAGGGACTATGCCAGCAAAGACATACTACAATACTTGATACAGATAGAGTGTTTTGTCCTAGGAGTTATTATCTTAGCGGGTTAATGACCTGGTGGGGGGTACTGGCTTGGGTAGGGTATGGGTAGGCAGGGGTCAAGCTAGACTTGAATTTTAGGGAGAAGTGACTTCTCCTTTTGGACAGAACAGGAAGAAGTGAGAGCTCAACAGGGAGAAGTGGATGCGAAGCAGGAAACACAAAATATATATATATATATATATATATATATATATATATAAAATGTGTGTTCTCTTATTTGAATCATGCCCTCTATTTCCCAGTATGCATATTTGCATTTAAGCAATACTTTATTTTCAAGTTGAAAATTATACGAGTTATTTTGGTCATATGACTCTAAAAGAGAATAGAAACTACATTGCAATACATTATAACTGAGTAACCAGAATATATCATTGTAAATGCACATTAGTAAAAATGCTTAATCAATTTTTCAAATTTTTTTATTTATTTTTTATATATATCTTCTCAATAATGGCACTTTCAGAGATTTCTAAACGCATTTGATACAATCCCTGCACCATGTACATGAGGGCTAATGCACATGTGTCTTCAAATCATAAATGTTCTTCCTCATTTCTTTGTTGCTGATAAAACATTACAGTAACTATTCATACATGACACACTAAAATGCATAAAATTACAGACATGGTTCCTTTATACTTGGTATATGAACTAATACCTTCTTGCCAACCAAATCAACACAGACATGGGTGCATCTATTTTTAGAAGGAGGGGTTTTCGTAATGTGTAATCACTCACTCTGCTTCATTACAACAGTCCATTGATAGGACTGCAAATATATGGTTTATTTGTCTACGTACTTGTAGTAATTTTTGGCACTGGTTAAATAGTATCTGCTTAGCTGCCTTTTTCCTATTTTCACAAATATGAGTAAAGTCAGGAAACAACTTTGACCTTACAACACTTCTCCGTTCTCGCGAATTCCACAACAAAGCACTGTCCCATATGTTTCTGACCTACATAATTGCATTTTAAAGTTAAATCTTAAATTACAAAACACTTAGACTTTGCTTTTCATGAATTGTATATTTTTCTGAATATATGTGCCCGATGATTTAAGAAAAACAGAAAATTTAATAAACTGGTACTTCATAGAACATAGTGATGTCCGCCATTATTTCCCTATTACTGGTTCACTTACAGTTTCCAACTTAAATTTATGATGATGTAGTGTACAAGAGGCAGTTAAAATATCGAGATCACCGTTTCTAATTTTAAAACACAAATTGATGCTTACATACTATTGTTAAAGCTTCGAAACACAAGTTTGTATGTTTTATCGTCGAGGGATAACATGCGGAAATCGGGCTGTGATACTGCAGCTAACTTACTCGGGAAAGGGTTAATAGTGATTCAACTATCAAAACATATGCCTGTGAATGTGCAAGAGTTTGTTTGACATTGAGTAACTGATATAAAAACTAGGCTACTGATGGCTTGATGAATACATTTTGCTACAACACAATACTAGAAACTAACCTGGCTAATGCGAGGGGGCATCTCAAAAAGTATGGTCAGTCAATCTACATCTAAAAGAAATCACAGGGTGAAGTCATTTTCGCTTTCCAAACAGAAGGAGGCAAAGTTTACATTTTTTAGGCAACTTTGTTGCCCACTTCACCTGGTAGCATGACCCCTGGGTAGGTATTATCAGGGCAGGGGTATTAAAGAATACATGGGTGTTGATGGATCTATGGACATGCACTTTGATGCCGAAGTGATTGCTATGTAGAACTGACAATACAGGCTCAACAAAATTATGGATATCTGCATTATGATAAGAGCTCATTTTGTCAGCAAAACTTCACTAGTGTTGTGACTAGGAATGCATGGGTAGGCAACTGTGTCCCCATGTCCTCCAAATCAGGGGACAACAAGATTTCAAAGGGTAAAAAAATACAAGAAAATACTTCAGTCAATCTTAGTAGTACAACATGAGATAATCCTATTAGCTTTGGCAGTCTTGTCATCATAACTTCCCTGTCTGCATTGCACAACCATTTTTCTACTGTAATAAAAGTTTATTATTTAATAAGTGTTTTACCAAGTGCCAAAGAAGCCCATAAAACATCATCAGAATGTTCAAATGTTTAACTGAAAAGAGTTGCACCATCGCAATTTTCCATTCCAGATTTTGCTCTCATTTTACTTTCATTTTCACCCATTATCTGCCAGTGTTTCACATATTATTTTT
Organism: Megalonaias nervosa; assembly: GCA_016617855.1. Taxonomy (NCBI): domain Eukaryota; kingdom Metazoa; phylum Mollusca; class Bivalvia; order Unionida; family Unionidae; genus Megalonaias; species Megalonaias nervosa. The sequence continues at coordinate 35,847 of JAECUM010023275.1, read as the reverse complement.
CCCTTAATTCACTTTTGAAACTAATATTTCATTGATTAAATGCTAAAATGTATATTTCTGCATGTTTCTTCCCCTAGAAAATAAAACAAACTATGTAACCATGGTTCTCAGTGACTCTGCACTGAAACTCAGTACAAACTTCTAATATTTCAATTGGCAGATTTTTTGTTTTAACTGAACTGAATCATGATCATCATCTGAAAATTTGACAGCCTCAGCAATTTTGGCAAAAGTAGCACCATCATAAACATAGAGGTCAATATTTAAAAGTTTTTAATTATGTGTAATCATGTAACAGATATGCACCAAGAAAAGAGGTGAAATTATTTATTTTTCCCTGCATACAGTAGTACAAGCACACATGACACAAAACTCATACAGGGCGTCACAGGGTCAAGCGTTTTGAGGAAAAAGGACTAGAAACTGTAAGAAACTTTCAAATCCGAGCTCAAGATAAAACAGTGTCTTTAAAAGTAGGTTTATATTATGTGAGAGCTCACCTGTGCAACACCACCGGGTCTTACATAGGCTGCATGCAGCCTGGCTCCTGAAGCTCTTTCATAGAACTCCATCAACTGGAATTAGAACAATTAGTCATATAAAAAGAAATTTCTTAACAAGCAGCTTATCTGCTTATTTAACGCAAAGAGTCTGACAAAAATGCATATAGAAATTTTTTATGCACACAAATTATACAAAATAATTAAATTTTAAGCATTTAGTAAAAAACACCGTAATGGTACTGCTCCTGCCAAAAACAAAGTCCATGTTGCATGATGGTATGTTCGATCAATACAAGCAGAAAATGTAATCAATTTCAAAATATGGAATAAAATACCCAATCTAATAAATCATTATCTACGACTCTGCTATAAATTTGTTTATTTTACATGTCTATCATTGCTCATGAGGTACCTATATTATTCGTGATTTTAGCAACCCGGAAATAAAACAAAAATTGGTACACCTATGCCACATCATGAATTCTGCAGTATTCATTACAAATTTTGATGTATATGAGACATATATTTAACTGCACCACTGCCCTCTAAATATATATTGTCAACAAGGAATGAAATGAGTTACAAACTTAAGCCAATAAAAACGAAAAATTGTATATTTACAAGGAAATAAAGCTCATTATCAGCCTGTGCTTTAACCCATCAAAAATGTCTAATGTCATATGAAATCACTGGACAATTTAAAGCTAATCCCAATAATACAACCTCCACTGATCCAAGTGCTGCTTTTACCCAACATTCATCACCAACAAAATTTGGGTATGATGAAGGGGACTAAGCTCTATGATAGTCTGGTGTCTAGATGATGTTCCATAACTGGTTTGAAAGACCAGTCAACAATTAACGCAGGGATTTCCAGGTCACAAAAAAGAGAGAACTTCTCAGTCCAGGTGCTCCAGATGACCATTAAGTAACAGTGAATTTAACTTACTATACAATTTAAAAGTTAACTTTATAATTACTAAATACAGGTATACTGACATCTTAAATAAGGCTTCCATGGAACATTATGTCTTGCCTGCAAAAAAAAACTCCAACATAAAACTCCAAAATAAACTTTTAATGCTGACAGCACTACTGACTTCATGTACAAAACTAAATCTCTAGAATTGATATTTTGTACTGCTACCCTTATACCTTATACAAACTGGCCATGTCCATCACTTCTGTGCTCAATGTTTGCATACATACATACATATATATATATTTATATATATGTATGTAAGTACAGTAGTCCCCCTCTTATACAGCCACCCCTTCTGCACCGGGAAAGTGGTCTTATAAGATGGGTGGCCTTTCCAGAGGGGGAATAAATTTTTTGTAAGAAGTATATGTAATGTATGCAGTAAGAAAGCTACATTCTTCAAAACATTTAATATCTTCGTTTAAAAGTAACATTAATTATTAAAAGGTTCTTCTTGTTATAATAATAGGCTTATTTCAAATGAATATGCATTAATAGTTCTTATTCTTGACATAAGCGTGATATGTGAGCAGGTGTTGTTGTCATGCACATTGCAAAACCATTCAAAAACGTCATTTAAATCTTGGTATATACATAATTCTCTTTCCATTTACTCCATTTTCCCACTGCTGCTGAATAACCTCCTTATCGGTTACGATGTTGTTTATTCGAGTCTTTTCAACATAAATTTGTTTTATTCGAGTCTTTTCTACCTAAAATCGTTCGGCAAGTTCCCCCTCCCCACCTCACCCGATGTCATCGAGTAGAATAACCGACTTTTTTCTAAAATACTCGTCTTCATTTACGTGATGCCATGTTAATGCTTGGTAATGATTTATTCGGATGTTGCTAACCGTATGCAATTTAATTATGCAGACAAAACTTTTGCAGAGCGGACAAAATGCCTTCTTCGTAAAGGAATGTGTTGTCACGTGATTTTTCGGTCTTTGTCTGGTACCCTGGTTTGTTCAAGGCTAATATCTGTGTGTGTGTGTGTGTGTCTGCAAAAATCTATTTTTAGACTATGCTGACCCTGTTATGATCTTGACAATTAAGTCCGGTTGTAATCATCAGTGTTGCCAACTACAAGACTGATAAAACAACTTTTCTGCATTTAAACAAAATGCCATGTGTTTTTTAAAGGCAGCGATCTTGTCATGTGATTCATTATTCGCAGTCTGGTACCCTATTTGCGTTTACATTTCTTTACACTAAGTGAGAGAAGCCAAAACGGCTTCAATATGTACGCAGATTTGATCTGAACAATAGCACCTCACGGCCGTTAGGATTTGTAATCTTGATAATTATTGTCAGTAGTAATAGCCACTAATTACGAAAGTGAACAAGCTTAACATCTTACTAAGGGAAGCCATAAAGGCTATCAAACCATTTTCCCGCTGACTTGTGTATTGTACATCAATATCGCCACTTCTCAGCTATTACTACTGTTCAATAATTGTAATCTTAACAATTATCAGAGTGACTAAACCGGACATCTCATGATAACACAGCAGTAAGGCTAATCGGATTACGTGTACTTACCTTTTTGTATGGATTAAAATTTGGGTCTTTCTCGGCATTATGGAATAAATGTGGTTTCTCATGAGGCATAAATGATATAATATTAACCTTAGTGGTACATGTACTTTAGTCAACACTTCTTTCAGTAACAAAAACTTGACATCAGGAAAGAGAAATCGGATTACTTAACAAATGTTATGAATAAAATTGGTTCCGGATACATATTACAAAATAAAATGCGGCCGCTTGTGAGGGTTAAATTTTATATTTTTGCACTAATATGCTGGCCGCTGGTCGCGTTAGCAGGGTGGCCTTTTGTGAGGGGTACTTTTGAACACAAACTCGTCGGTGTTGTCGGATTCTGGCCGTAAGGAGCGGGTGGCCGCTGGTCAGGGGGGCCGTTCAAGAGGGGGACAACTGTATATATATAGAGAGAGAGAGAGAGAGAGAGAGAGAGAGAGAGAGAGAGAGAGAGAGAGAGAGAGAAAGGGAGAGAGAGAGAAAGGGAGAGAGAGAGAAAGGGAGAAAGGGAGAGAAAGAGAAAGTTGCAAAACTTTGCAAAGATGATAGCCTTTTTCATAAACCTGTCATTTGGAGGTGAGAGAAAACAAAATCTGCTAATGATCTCAGTACCTTTTCTCGCTCCTCAAACAGCCAGAAGAAAGGGGTCATAGCACCAACATCCAAAGCATGACATCCAACTGCCATGATATGGTTCAACAGTCTTGTTATCTCACCAAACATAGCTGAAATATAGTATTAACTTGTTCCAGTTCATATCATATGGTTCAATATTCTTGTGACTTCGCAAATCAAAGCTAAAATACAATATTAATTTACCCAAGTTCCCATGAAAAGGTTAAATATTATTGTAATCTCACCACAAATGGCTGAAACAGAGAATTAATTTTGAAAAACAGTTAACTTAATGTACTCTGTCATTTTTCATGAACGTTTTATCAATTAGTTTTAAAGGTGATGAAATATTTACATGCTAAGAGAGGATACCCAGGTAAGGCATTTTTAAAAATATATGCCAGGGTACTGATTACTCCAAGGGTTTTAATAAATATGATACAAAACTTCTAAATTGCATTTAGAAGTAACTATTTCACACTGAAAGTGCTTTCCATAAATCCCGAGTGTCTTTTACTGGAACAGACCTTAAAATTTTCAAATGATTTTAAGCACAAAATATTGCAAATACTTTCTTAAAAATAGAACATCTTATGCTGCATACCTTCTTCTTAATCTCCCAAAAGATAAGGAGATCAAAAGATATAACAAAGCCGAAATTAATTTCTTGAAAATCTGTTGATGCCTCTTTTACTTAAACTCTGGCCACAATATATTTTCCTTTTAGAAGATATTGTGATATATAAACAATATTAACAATTTTTGACAGGCTTTCCAATTAAAATCAAAGTCTAAGGGTTTTTGAAGTTTTCTGTATATACTGAGAACTCTAACAGGTGTCATGAGTGATTAAAAAATACATCAAAACTTATTCATTTTATGCCAAATGTACATTAAATTTTGTAGCACAGTCTTTACAAAATAAATGCAAAGAACAAAGAAACTATAAATCATAGGGAAATCCTGTAATTGTATTTGGGGACCACTGGCTAAGGATGTATACTTACTTCTGATCCATTTTGCTCTGTCAGGAATATCAATATTCAGAAGCTTTTCCACAGCCAATGAGTATGCCTGCTCATTACACATCATGGACACATAATCCAACCTGTCAAAGTAAGGGAGAGCCTGGAAGAAAGGAATAATACAGTTCTCCTTCTTCATGATGCTGTACAGTGGAGCCATAAAACTGACCCACCTTGTAAGTGAAGTTTATAATCGGTTATGTTCCAACAACTCTCCATTGTATTTTAGCAGTGTAAAACAAGAAATACAGTGTGCACATTATTTACCAAGGAAATGAGAGATGAAAAATAAGATCAACAGAAACAGGTACCTGTGTAAAAGTTTTGTATTCAATCAGTTTTTCTGTTGCTCGGTGCAAGAGTCCAATATGAGGGTCACATCGAAGCACAGTCTGAAACAAAAGGAACAATTTTAACTATGTACTGCATAAAATACTATGCATTTTCTAGGTTTGAAAATTATACTTCTTATACAGAAAAATCTGTTAAAGGCTATCACTTGGGGAGGCAAAATGATGACTCACGACAGGTGGTTATTTAAGAAAAGTTACTTCCTGTAATAATTTGGTATAAGAAGCCTTTATACAATGGTCTTTTATGACAGATAATTGCTTAATACAGATGACATTAAATGCAGGTTTGACTTACTTGGCAGTCCTTGCAATAAAATGGATCTGTAGTCATGGACTGAATAAAAATAGCAACAACCGAATCAAAAATGTGAGGAAGGGACCTAACTCCAACAAAAGTCGTGCAGGTGACTAATTAACTGAGGTCTTGTTCAGGAAATTTTTGGTTTCTTCTTGCTTCTCAGTCTAACTAGTTTTAGTAATCTGTGAAGCAGAAGTTGATAGGTATAGAGAGGAGTGATGGCTATAAGCATATTGTGTCATTTTATTTACAGATTTGTATTAGAAAAAAGGCAAAAAAGATCTTGATAAAACTTGTTCATTCAAATATTCAACAACATATATTTTAAGAAACAATGATGGAAATAATTTACTGACATCTAATTGCAAATACACATGATACATTTAACTTACAGCAGCATAGTGCATCTAAAGGATGTGATATCTATTGTTTTTTCTTCATTACAAACCCCAGTAAGTAGAAGAAAATTTGATGGCCTTTATGAATATTTATCAATAAGTGCAAATCATATCCTAGTGTTTGAAGTCTCTAGCTTTAAATGATGTGTATGCAGCAGTCATATAATGTCTTGCATGTCCTAGATGGGCAGGATCAATTAAAATCACACTCTTTCTTCAAAAATCATGAAGACAGTTGTTATTCCATGATTATAATTTTTTTTATAAACAGGTCCCTGTACTTACTGGCCTGGAGATCATAAAACTGATAATTAACCAAGATTTCACTAGAAGCCAATCAAAACTATTATTTCAAAAGTTATTTCCTTTTTTATAATTTATACAAAGTCTTAAATGCAATCAGCTTTATGATCTTTAGGCCTGTTTAGGTACGTGGCAGATGTCAGCCATTTCCTTTCCATAATTTTAAGTAACTACAAATATGGTTTCCTTTCAATAGTTTCTTAAGTAAAAATATGGTTATGAGGTGAGGAATCTTGTTAGTGTGCAAGTTATGTCCCATAGGCAACACTCCCACCCTAACTTCAAACAATTTTCCAATGTCTGAAGTCTCTGTTTTGAATCGGGTATGAGGAAGTTTGTAACATTTCTCATGCGTGCAAACACATATGCATGTCCAGCCAAGCAGATTAGCATATATCTGCCTTTTCTTCAAAAATGTTCAGTGATGAAATTTTACAACCTAATGTGTTCATTGTTACGCGTAGGCTCATACAATAATAACAAGCGAAAAGAGTGAAGACAACAAGCTTTGTATATTTTAACAAAATAATTTATTTCCCTAGAAAACAATGTAAAAATTGGAAAATAGGACTTACGGTTTGTGAATATAATCCAAAATTTAATCCTAAGAATGAAAGATTCAAGTCCTATTACTAAATAGTTCTATTAGAATCCAGGTTCGAATCTCCACAATGTTCCAATATGGAAGACGATGACGTCAGATGTGGTCCTTGTACAAATAGCAGCAATTCCTCAACTGAATCACAGTTTATGTTTCTGAATAATTCCAGAATAAATTTCCACTGAATTTCTTTCTCCCAGAATTTATAAAACAATACACCCATTTGGTCTTCTAGAGAATAAATTATTAAATTCCCAAAAAAAATGAACTTCAAAAACAATCTGGTTTCAACATTAAATACCTATCCGGCCTTCAAGGTTTCCAAAATACAACTGACTGACGAGCGCTCATAAAGGGTTATTATATCCGACAAATTATCATCCTGTTCTCGCGAGATAGATTACGTGGTCTCTTAACACTCGAACAACACAATAGCAAAAATGCAATTTGTCACGTAGGAAGAACCCCGATTTACTTTCACTCTGAAATAGATCTAAAAATAAAACATTGTTTATTCAGACTAAACGAAATGACCTTGGCAATAGCCAATCGTTTTCGTGTAGCGCTTACACTACTGCGGACCAAGGTGAACTAAAAATATTGCAAATGTAACATGTTTTACGTCTTAGATAAACAACATTACTGAAAAAGAATTTCGAATCCCGTGAATATAATCATTACAATAAAATGTAATGAAACAAAATAAAATAAAAAGAATTTTAAAACTAACACACAAGCAATTTAATTACATGTACGTAACATCATATACTGGATGCTTTTACAATCACAGCACAGCTATACTTTCACATCATGTTTAATTCTTTCCAGTTCTAAATTATAGCAATATCTTTTCATCTAAAAGTCGAGAAGTACTGTATATAGTTACATAAAAGTTGCATACAACTTCAAACTGCATTGACTCCAATCCACCATCGCATAATGCAGTGGCAGATCGAGGTCTATGCACTTTGTTAGAACTTATCAGTATAGCAAACAATATAGACCCTGATCTGCTGGTGCATTATGTGGCAGCCAATCAGGGTCTATGTCGTTTGAAGTTGGACCCAACTTATACAAGAGTACATATGGTACCATATTTTTTTTTGTATCACATGCTTCTATGTACTGTGTATTGCATGGATTGAGATCTGCTGGATTATTATGTGATAGCAGATCTGGGTCTATGCTATTTATGTTTGAATGCACTTTATACACGCAGATAAATATGGCACAAACAAAATGTTTCACACCTCTCCATCCAGGGTTAAAACCAATCGCAGCACACCATGAGCTGCTGGATGTTGTGGACCAAAATTCAGTGTGATGTTCTTCACTTCCTTCTCCTTGATAATGGCCTTCTCTGAAAAAAAAAAATTAACAGATCTTTTGCAACAAGAACTGTAGTGTACACTGGCAACTTAAATTACAAACTTGAACAAAATTGAAGTTTTACATATACTGCTTTTAAAACTGGTGTTGTGCTCTTATGATAAAATGTAAATGAAACTGCACAGACAATTCAAATTTTGCAGATGCCAACACTGCACAGTTGTAAGGAGAAGGCAGATGTTGATTTGAGTACCAAGCCATCCTGTCACTTTTATGAGTCCAGAGTCAGCTCATCTGGCTGACATCAGCCAAAGAGTTTAATGCAGCTGTTTGCAGCAATGGGCTAGTAGGATGCTGTCAAATTTGGTAAAATTATGTCATATGAGTCTTAAAAAGTCTTCTAAAGATGTTTCTATTATTAATAAGATCAGCAGTTCCATGTGTGTGTGTGTTTGTGTGATTTGGATTTTTAACATTCCTTAAACAATTTTTCAGTCACATCACTGTGATGTCTGCAGTGTGGCAGTTTATAATGATGTCCAGTACTGTGGCACCAAGCTGCAGACATGTAGCAAAATGTCCCACCCAGTCACATTATCCTGATGCCAGGCTGACCAGTCCTAACACTAACCTCTTAATGCTGAGCACCTAGCGAGGCAGCTGTCAGTAATATTTTTATAAGTCTTTGGTATGACTTGGCCAGGGTTCAAACCTGTGACCTCTCGCATACGGTGCTTGATATAGGCTGTGCTAAGCCTTGCAGTTGGACCAATACTACTGACAACTTTGGACTTAATACTTAAAATTAAATTAGTTGGCATATACTCTAAATGAATTTTTAAAAAACTGCAAATCAAGAGCTCCATTTTAACACAGAATCTTAACAATGATGCAACTATCAGTCAAGACAGGAAACCATATCATGTCTGGATATGAACTTTTACGACGACAGTATTTTTAAAAAATAATAACATCAACACTCTCAATGCTACCAAGGAGTGATACCACTGTCTCGCTATTAACAAACGAAAAGACGAAACAAAAAATGATTATATAACATCATCTATCCAATTGTTAAACTCAACCAAGAAAAGAATACTAAGAAATAAGTATCAACCCACCATTATAGGGCTGTTCAACCAACTGAACATCTTTACCAAGCAATTCTGGGTACATAACTACACCTTTGATGCTGTCAAAGTAATCTTTGTCGGGATACCACTTCTTGGCTCCTCTGTAAACAGAATTTTTAGAATATCATGATCATATTCCCTTTCAACACATATGAAATATACATATTATCTCTACCACTGAACGGCATCAAAGTAATTAAAAATCACTTTTACAGCACGTTCAGCTGGAAAGTCGCCTTACTTATGTACCCTGTAGTAGCTGATGCATACCACTATAAAATAACTGTTTGCAGTTCTCAAAATGTAATGTAGTGAACTTGAAAATCAGTGCAAAAGTTCTACAGGATTTGAACGGCAGTAATTTTCTGCATCTTGGATACCGATATTACCATATTTATCAGCCACATCCAAGCTATACAGTGGACTTGCACCATTTTGTTACTTAGTTGTTTAACTTCAAGTCCTTGAACATTATGACATCCCATGATGACTTAAACTCCATCAGTACCTAGGCCCAATAAAGATGAAAGTCATATTTGGTATAAGGCCTCTTTCATTTAAAAATTCATTATGACATCCCAAGATGACTTAAACTCCATCAGTACCTAGGCCCAATAAAGATGAAAGTCATATTTGGTATAAGGCCTCTTTCATTTAAAAAGTCATTATGACATCCCAAGATGACTTAAACTCCATCAGTACCTAGGCCCAATAAAGATGAAAGTCATATTTGGTATAAGGCCTCTTTCATTTAAAAAGTCATTATGACATCCCAAGATGACTTAAACTCCATCAGTACCTAGGCCCAATAAAGATGAAAGTCATATTTGGTATAAGGCCTCTTTCATTTAAAAAGTCATATTTGGTATAAGGCCTCTTTCATTTAAAAAGTCACAATGAGTACTTCAGATACCTTCAGCAGTACAGCTAAATGGAAATATTTTTTTTCTGAACATCATGTTTTGTCAATATATATCACTTATGTCATTTATAAGATATTTTTCAAGTTTATTAAATATTTCAGTTTCAGCAACAATTTCTGGTTAGGATAATCCTCATCAGCAGTGATGCAATCATTTGCTTTTCACAGTTCTACCAAATGATCTGGATTTTGTATTTGTTTTAAATGCAGCTTCAACAATTTGAGTCATACTGCTATTATGTCTGCAGTGTGGCAGTTTATAGTGACGTCTAGCTCTGGGTCATCATGCTGCAGATGTGTAGCATCATGTTCCACCCAATCACATTATCTTTTCACCAGACTGACCAGTCCTAACACTAACCTATTAATGCTGAATGCCAAGCGAGGCAGCTGCTAGTACCACTTTTATAAGTCCTTGATATGACTCGGCCAGGGTTCAAACCCATAACCTCTTGCCCTGAGGCAGATGCTCTAACCACTTATGCCAAGGGAAAAATATTAGCTGCAATGACATTCTTTCACATAACATGCACTGTAAACAAATACATAATATCTTAAACATTTTGCAGATCGATTTTAAAGGAATTCTCCTGTGCAGTTCTTAAAGTATGATAGCAACTAACGTTTATTTTCAACCTTTCAACATGAAATTTTGATTCTTGGTGATGAATCAATATTGAGTTTCTATAGTTTGTACATCCAGTCATAAATGGAATTGACCGACCATTTTGTGAGTCATGTAATCCAACTTTTAGCTTGACTCGTATTCCAACCATGAATAAGTAAACTACTTATTAATGAAAACCCCAAACCATCTGTGTCCTCTTAATCAGAATCATCAGATTCATTGTTTAACGATTCTGGCTTATCTATTTCTGATCAGCTAGAAGACAAAGTAGCAGATCAGTTTGCTTTGTGTCATCATTTTACAGTTTCATCACCTGATAAAAATTAATCTTGACTGGTATTTAACAATATGCATATATGAGTAGAATGCTGAATTCATTATAGACAAATATGATAAAGTCACAGATTATATATTCGGTTACTAAAACAAATTTCCATGAATCAGAAAATTCAAGCATCTAACAACCTGGTGCACAATGAATGCCATAAAAAAAATCCCATACACAAATCTGACATATGATGTACTATTTGGATGCAAAGGATTTTGTTTCAGGTGGAAAAACTCCTGTCTTGTATCAGTGATGCAAGATTTCTGCATCTGGGAAAATACTGTAGAACGTTTACAAGATAATACCTTCTAATATATGTATAACAATTTGATTTTAGCACTTTTATTACATGCTGTGTCATTCAGTTTTACAGATTCTCTATATAATTTTGAGGCAGCAATGTTTACACAGCCTGTCCCTGGTCTTGTTTTGACCCCAATCTTATTAGAATAAAATCTCTGCTGTCCTATGTGAAGATCTGACAGCGACTACTTATGCATCATGATTTGGTGACCTATGTCATTACCATAATTGCTTATTTTTCCAGCCAATCATATGAAGTCTTAAATCTTTGCATTTGGGAGACTAAGCAGTATTGCTAAAGAGCATTAATGTGTGCTGAATGATTTCATTCACTCTCAGATTTCTGAAAGCTGCATTTCTATTGGCTAATTCAAAGGTCACCAAAACATGCCCCCTAAGCAGTCACTGTCACATCATCAAGTAGGACACTGGAGATCAGATTTTAATCAGACTGGATAGGACCCAAGTTTCAAAACGCAATTTTGCAGTTCTTGTTTGAGTCTATGCCAGATATTTTCAATGGATCAGCCAATGTTTTGTACTGTTGAGCTATGTGAACTCTATGAACAGGTGCATTGTTGTCCTGAATAATTACTGTTCAGTTGGGGAAATGGCATGCAGTTAAAAGCCAGAGACAACTGTAAAGCACTTCTGCATACTTTCAGGCATTCATGTGACCATCTGTAACTGAAAATGTTCTGATGCATGGAACATCTCCAAATTATCAAACTAAACACTGAGGCTGGGGCTGGTGACAAACATTCTGGCATTCATTCTTCACTGAAAACTGCAGTATTTTGGTTACGGTAGTATCAATCTTACATTCTTCACTTAATATCACCCAACTCCAATAACTGTCTACACTGCAATAAAACTTGCTTCACAGTGTGGGTTCTGATCACTCACAACTATCAGAAAAAAACAGGATATATTTCACAAATCAATTTCTAGTTTATGCAGAGGAACAATTTTGTAGATTTGCATGTAGTAGCTTTTCTCCATTTCCATTGGTGTTGTGTCTTTCCTTCTTGATTGCTACCTGCTGCATGTAAACAGAAGTCACATGTTTTGGCCTTCAATTAAGTGACATCTTATGCATGTACTAAACTTGAATATATAAATGCCAATAAGCTGCTTGTTGAGTTTACATACCCAGGCTGTTACTACAGAAAAGTCATGAGTTGTTTAACATTAGAATGAAGCCCAAATGCAACAAAAATTTTGTTGCTTCCAGTCTGAATGGACAAACATCCACAGCAATATACGATTAGCTTTAATTATAAACAATAATATAATCTAAAAATGCATCTTAAAATGAATTATTTAGATATATCAATCAAGTATAGAATCTATGTACATGTGTATGCTATTTAAAAAATTATAACTTGTATACTAGGTACTTGAATTCTCAGACAAATAATAATTTGAAAAAAAATAGATGAGATCTACAATAATGGTCTGTTTTATTTTAGTAAGCAATGTAAAAGTGACTATGATCCCATTGTACTTGGTTGGTATGCCCCAATATGGATTACAGTCATGAAATGCTGGATAAGGCTAACAAAGTCCAAATTTGAGCCAGCTGCCAGAAAAAAAGGCAAACAAGACCTGAACTGCAGTGTAATTTAGGATTTTATTGTAAAGAGTCAAATGGTAATTATGGATTACTGAAAAAAATTCTTCATTTTTGCTAAGATTTTATGAAACTTTCAATGATACATATCATTATGTAGTTAAAAGCAAAATGGAACGGTCATATATGTTTGTAACACAACTGTCCTATGTTCTCTAATACATTACAGTAAACTGTATATACATGCATGAGTTTCTATCTGTACAAAATTGGAAGAAGGAGAGTGGGTGTTACCAATAGTTTTCCTTTTACGTTAACAGAAAGAAGTGCATGTGACTGTACAGTAAGCTTAAGATCATCTGTGATATAAATACATGTTCTAATTAACAAATGGTTTCAATGTCATGTATGTTTTAAAACTTGTTAAAAAAAATAATACCACAAGTGTTCAATCTGAAATGCTCAAAAGTACTGTAATCTCTGCTTAGATGTAAGAATAGCCCTGACCCTGATCTACATGAATGCCCCTGTTGATTTCTCAAACAAGTATTTGTCCCTCTGGGACCAGCCATTCATTTTTCCTGGGGCTTTTTTTTTTAATTTCAGGCTCCTAAATAGCTTTTAAAAAATATTCTTTCTCTGATTTATATATTATTTGAAAAATAAATAATTAGTTTAAAGTAAAAGGTATCCCCAGTTGAAAGAAAATCCCTTGCCCACCTACCCCTTGAAAATTGAATGATCTGCCCCTGGCACAACTATGATAACCTGTACTGTAGAGAACTCATTGGACTGACCTCTATGAAATACATTCAGTCCTAAACTCTCTGAAAATCACCGTAATATCAGCCAAAGTTCTCCATTCATTTTGTTTTGCACATTCATGTATAAATGAATTCTGAACATCATGCTATCTTTTCATTCCACCATTTCTCTGAATGTTTTCCAGATTTCCACTCCTTTAAATAATAATATTTACCAATCACATGGCAAACTGTAGACTTGTGAATATTAAATCTTCAAACAATATCTGATTTTCAAACTCTGACTGATACTAAGACATTTTTCAGACCCAATGCTCAAATCCTTCTATGATTGTTCTATGCCATACTAATTGCCACGAGGAACCAGATGATAATTTTCTTTTCCAAAACTATACCAGCACATCATAGGCACATGGTGGAGCCTTGGACTGATGTATAACAATGTTAACATTTTAAGAGTTTACAATGAAATCAGTGTGTGAGTTAAAGTAAAGTCTGTTATGCGGTTTCAGCCTTCATGAACGGTGCTAACCTGAATGCATTATTTGCTGCTAGCTAAGGTGTTTTCTAAGGTGGCTGTCATATTACAACATCAAAGCAACTTAACTTTGTAGATTTACGTTTTTCTGAACCATGGTAAAACCGAAAGCTGCGCATTAACAAAAACAAAAAGTATGATAAAAATCTTTCTAAACTGGCCACAAGACAAGTCTACACTGTAAAGTAACAAAAATCTTTACATGTACACATTTTGCTTAAGTGTATACATGTACAATTTGTTTTTACTTAAAATGAAAACCAATTAACAACATTCTGTTCATAATATGTAGTGTCTATTTGCATGGTTAATGTGTATCAATGTTTGTAAAGACTATTCACATAGCTGCAATGTGCCCACAATAGAAAAGACTATTTACAGAGTGACCAGTCAATGCATTATGAATGTTTCAAAAATATTCCAATAATCTAAACATAACATAAAGATAAGTTTTTGGTCAGTGGTGTCCAGCTACTATAAACAGACACCTAGACCAATAAATCGGACCCCAAACCTGTATTCATATTAATGGGTGGTTACCTATCATACCATTACTACATTATAGGTTTGGGGGCAGATTTATCATACTAAAAAAAAGCCACAAAAAAGGATATTATTAGATTATCTTATTCGCTGTGCTAATTTATTTTGCACAAGCACATTAAAGGTAAATGCTAAAGATAAAAATATTTTATAACATTATAACTATGTGATAACTAATTCAGTTAGAAATATTGCAGATGATAGTTAATGTAAAAACTCCACCACTTATTTGCATATTATTGTGTGTAATTGTCTACATGAGATTATGGATATGAGAGGTAACAGACATTTTTAGTTTGTAGCTTAACTCAGCTAAGCATAAGGTGAAGCTGTAAAAGTTAACATTATAGCTAAGGCTAGATTAAGATGGTAGGAGGCACTGGATGGATCAAAAAGGGTTCCCCTACCATCCCAATGCCATTTCACTGCATTGGGGCCACATACACCACCACCACCAATACCGCCAACCCTGGATCAACTGCTTCATTTGCTCTGCTTTTGTTCTGGCCTTGATTATACCAGTGTTACCAATCATGGCTTGGAAAAATAATGGCGAATCAGGTACATGGTAGACATACAAATATATTTACATAAATTATATATGCAACAGTGGGGCAAACAGCATTCTCCAGATCATGTACATGGCAGCCATGCACATAATTGTTGTTTTGGATTTAAAGCCATTTCTCAGTTCATGAAAGGCTATACAAGGCAGCCAGTACAACTGGTGGATGAAGTGCCCATGAAATTCCTGGTAAAAACCACTGACCAACAGGAAGCTACCAGCAAGCTCTCTAACATACCCACATTGTCCAAGCTCCAGACTCAAATCCAAGTGGACAGAGGTGAGATGCCAGTGAATAGTAAAGTCGAGTGCTTTGGACCACTCAACTCCAGCCATGTGTATGTGTGTGATTTGGATTTTTAACATAGCTTTAACAATTTTTCAGTCATATCACTACAATGTCTGCAGTGTGGCAGTTTATAGTGATATCTAGCACTGAGGCATCATGCCGCAGACATGTAGCATGATGTCCTACCCAGTCACATTATCCTGACACCAGGCTGACCAGTCCTAACACTACCCTCTTAATGCTGAGTGCCAAGTGAGGCAGCCATTAATACCATTTTATAAGTCTTTGGCATGACTCAGCCGGGGTTCGAACCCATGACCTTCCGCATCCAAGGCAGATGCTCTAACCACTAGGCCACCGGAGTGGTCCATGTGAACAGTCTTGGTCTTTATAATAATACATAAGAAAAAATGATAGTTTTCTGATAAGGACTTAACCTGTTATTTGTTTCATAGTCCACCAATTAAACATCAAGGAAACATATTTTGTACATTTACACATTTTAGGGAATGTGTACATGCACAAGACATTTATAATTGTTTTATTATTATTTTGTATTGTCATCTGTCTGCCGCTATAGGCCGTCATAGTTTCTAATGTATAAATAATACAATTATATACTGTATAGATCTGTTTAAAATGCAATATATAAGCTAGGAAAACTAGGGCACAGGAGTCAGATGTTTTATCAGTGAAGTATGATGAAATCTCTGACAACACAAAACCACCTTATCGGTACTATAAATTAACACATGGAGCGCAAGCTTGACCTCAGCCTCCACTCGATTCAACTTCTGTCACGTGTCTTTTATCACTTCTGAATCGCCAAAAGACTGAAAAGCTACACATATCCATTCAAAATACAGTAACATACAAACGAATAACTCTCAGCCAGCCACCACATGAATCTAATCCAGCGTATTAACCTTTATTTTCACCATTATGGCCGCAAAGTCTTTCTACAGGACATCATCAGGCGGAAGTAGCCTATTTCATCAGATTCTACCCTACAATAAATAAACGTCAGGGTCTAATGCTCGAACTGATCATGGAGCACAGTCTGTGTTATCTTTTAATACTAGTGAATCCAGCATCCATCTCGGCTTTAATATTGGAAGTGTGATGACATCATTAACCGTCATTTCTACTATCCTAACTTTAACTAGATATTTCTGTTCAGGAAATTTATATAAAATTATCACATAAAACAATCTAAAATAAAAGGAAAGTTAAACATTTAATTTGTGAAATTACTTTCAAAGTGTTATTCATCCTATGGCAGAATCGGCTACTTCTGACTGATGGAGTCTTGTAGAAAGACTTTGTCACCGTAATGGTGAAAAAAAAGGTTAATTCGCGGGATTAGACTCATGCGATGGCCGTCCGAGAGTTTTTTTTATGCGTTTGTACGTTACTGTATTCTGAATGGATATGTGTTGCTTTTCAGTCTTTTTCTGAAGCGATAAAAGACGCGTGACAAAAGCCGAATCAAGCGGAGGCTGGGTCACGCTTGCACTCCTTGTGTTAATTTATAGTACCGATAAAGTGATTTCGTGCTGTCAGAGATTTCATCGTACTTTATTGATAAAACGTCAGTCTCCTGTGACTAGGGTTATCATATTTAAACTTTCAAAACAGAGGACACTCCGAAGAGTGGGTGTATCTGCATCAGTATCTGTATAGAGATTTAAGGACCGAAAAGGAGGACATACCTGGGGAAAAGGAGGACGTATAGCTACCCTAGGAAACCTGTCTGACCAAAAGGTCGCCATACAACACAAACACTGCCTCTGCCAAGTGTGGAGGGCAAGGTCAATTTCCAGCAACTTGTTTAACAAGACCCCCAGTTGCTTGTGGTATGCATGACATATAAAAGATTGTAGCTCAGCTACAATTGTACATACCTAACAAAGTAAAGTGACTGGCCATTTTTTAATGCTGGTGATTTCAAAATGAGCCTGGCAGTCGGAGAAAGCTTTCTTATAAGATTTCCCAAGGACGCCATTTTGGCAGCCTACTCCGTCTACAACGTCCACAAAAACTCCGAGACCAGATCGGTCACGTCTGTTGGTTCATCAAAGCAGAAAGCAAGTAAGAAAGAGAGAAAGAAAGACATTTTAATTATGAAATGTGAATGTAATATTTAAATATTCATTTTCTCCTTGTAATAATAAAATTAATGTTGCGCATCACTCAGCCATAGTTTCATACTTTTTCATTTCATATTTATATTTTTATTAATATGGTTTTCTATTCCTACCTTGAAAGAGTATTTCATTTACATTTTAACTTTTCTTTCCCTCGCTTTTTCACTCATTTGATCATTTTTTCTTAAAATATAAAATTTACTTATTATACTGTTATCTGATATTTAGCTGTCTTCTGATCAATAAGGACTTACAATTAAATTTAAAAGTTTGATTTGAGAATAATATTTCTCTGTTAAAACAACAACAAAAAAATCATTCAAAAAGGAGATGACATATTGCTTTAGAATGGATGGTTAAATCTCTTTTTATTGTTTATAAGTTTATCCATTTCCTGGTTTGGGAGAATTTACCACACTCAAGATGGTCATATTTGCCAAAATCAATTCAAAGAAAGCATGAAACTATCAAAGATATTGAAATATATGTAAAAAAATTGAAGTTAAAGTTTTTAAAAAAATGGAAAATGCCAAAATTAAAATGGACATGTTGGATACATGAAAGAGTTCCATATTTAAATCTTTCAATTTTGACAATAGTTCCAGGTAAGTATAAATTTATTTTATTTTCTAATTTACCTTTAATGCAGGTAACTTAAAAATTTCACCTTTATAACTAATCCATACATTTTAAGTAAGGAACATATCTATCTTTTGCAAAATTGATGACTGGAGGTCTCAGAAATGTTGGAGATGCTACATTGGAGGAAGTTTCTGAGGAAACAAGGAAGATGTGTTTTGAAGTGAAATTTAAATTAGATGTGACTTATCAGTAGTCTCAGATTTAAATGGAATGGGTATTGATACCCCAACAGGGAAGCTAGGCATTCCTCTAAACAAGCAATCTCTTATAACCAATTATGTTTCCTCTAAGATCACATCCTGGATAAGAATCTATACATATAACACTGCTTTAAGGAGGTACAAAGATGACAACGTTTTAGAGATATTTGTAATGAGGAAGCACAAGCTTAATGTGTGTATCCTGTAGATTTTCTGCCAGTTTTCATAGTAAATGCAATAGTAACATAATGGTCAAAATGTATAACCAGTCAACATCTATTTTGTGTTATATCTTCATTTATATTAAACACATCCAATGGACATTTACACTATAAACATAACAGGACATTTCACTATCATGCTAACCTTTTAACAGGTGTAGTTAACAAATAATTTTCTGATGACTTATTAACCTGGCCTTTTTGGGCAGAAAAACTACTCATAATAAGAGCGAAATTCAATAATTTTACAGTCTTAATTAACATGACTGTAGGATCACCTTTTGTACCAATTATAGCAAGTACATCTCCAGCTCATAATCCATAAACAAAACACTGATGGAGTTTGCCAAATACACGAACAACCTTGTCAACTTTTAGAATTTGGTCCAGGCACTGTCTTGATATAATGAATGCAAGAGAAATCGTGCATATTATTAGGGATATTTCACTGTTGAAGCAATTTTTTCAATTAAGGAATAGGTAAAACAAGTGACCTGTGTGGTCTGAGAATGTTCTCTTTAATGACATCTACCCGATAGCCAAAGAGAAAAAAAATACCAGAGAAACTGGCCATGAAATTTTGGTCAGTGGAGTGCTTTCTGTAGAACTTTTTTCCAGTGCTGTTGACTGCAAAACAAGTTTAAAGTTTCACCATTTTTGGGATCTATTTCCATATTTGATGGTAGATTTGCATCACTTGCCCCATGTTGAATTTGTGCCAGGATGCTTTCAGTCAAAGTTAGTCAAATTCTAATCAGCAGTTGATTTGGAGAAAGTTGTGTATTATGTTTTCTGTTTTCAGCAGCCATTGTGGCTATATTTGACAGAGAATCAGAATAAATTTCAATGGCCTTCAAGAAGGGATGATTTCTGTAAAAGTTGGCAAAATTCTTGTTGAGCAGATTTTGAAGAAAAAACAACTATTAAAGGTATGTCTATTTTTAGCAAATGTAGCTCATGGTGGATCATTTATATAAACTTAATAAGCTTTCCATGTATGCATGTTTCTATCAAAGTTGGTCAAATTCTGTTGAGCGTTTTTTGAAAAGCTGTTAAAAGGTTTTTGTACTTATAGTAGAGGGAGCTATATCTGATAGCAGGTCAACATCATTTGTATAAATCTGAATGCCTTTGCTCTTTTTCTGACAAATTTTAGCTAAATTCTGACTTATGGTTTTAAAGAAGTCAGTTAAAGGTTTTCTATTTTTAGTAACAGTCAAAATATCTTTTTTTTTTTTTACTTAATTCCTTATTATCCCTGTAATAGGTTGACCACTGGGTCAGGGAACACCATCCCAAGGTCACCTTACAATAAAAACATTTTTTGTTATCAATTAATCTAGTGACAATAAATAATACACAAAAAGGACCCCCCAAAAAACACACACACACACACACACACACAAGCTTTACCCATGCATATTGCATGCAATCTCATTTGACACAAATTAGGCTAACACAAGTAACAGTATATAGGTGACATAGACTCTGCAATAATGCAGTATTAGTTCCTGTTTCCACATTGCACAAGTTATAAGCTCATGGTTGAAGCCCTCTTTTGAAGAAAATGATCCTCTCTTTTGTTAACTTAGCAGCATATTTTTCAATGTTCTTATGTGCTCCAACTATTTGCTTAAAAACATAAATGGAAGGATTTTGTATGTTGAATCTGCAAGTGTAAATATTCAGCCAAAATAAGCAAGAGATTACACCAAATGTCCAATTGTTCGCTTCCTAAATATATTTCTTTCTGGACAAATGGACAATATTTGGACAAAAAGGTGCAAAAAGGTTAGTAAAAGTCTACCAAAACTTTGAAGTAATATTAGTCATGGAACAGATGTTCAATACTTTCATTCTCACTCTTACAGAAAGTGTATTTGTCATCATCTGATATGTTAATTCTTTTCAAAAAGTTATTAGTGAAAATTATTCAGTGAATTAATTTAAAATTAAAAGAGATTAGCTTTGTATCCTTAGTACAAAGTTTTGCCCGGCTATAAATCTTAGACATTTTTCACTACTTATATTTTTATTTAACAATTGCATCCACATTTCTTTCTTAGCAGTGTGTTGCCTCTTTACCTTCTTTAAAAAAGTCTTTGCAAACAAACTGAAATGAGTTTTGTTTTTGCTAGTTCATTATTTTATCCTCATGCTTATCAAACCTGTTGTGAGCCAAATGGTTTTTATTGCATCTTTACAAGATTTTGGAATTTTTGGATATTAATGAAAAGTTTTTCAAAAAATTGTTGCATCCAGTTTTTTGTTTTATCATTTCAAAAGGTATTAAATTACCACAGTCATCAACTAAATGATTAAGAATTTCAATGCTTGCATCTTTCGAGGATTTGTATTGATGGAACTTCAAGGTGGAACAAAATTTAAAAAACTCATTTGGGTTTTGCAGATCCTCTTTCCAATTCAATACTGCCAAAATTACTTCTCTCCAAAAACTGTTTTTAATGAGCTTACAAATTTCTTCTAATTTTCTCCTTCCTAAATTTCAAATATCCTTCATATTTCTAAATATAGTTGTATTGACTAAGTTTTGTCACACTCCATCCTCGCTTTCCAGCAATATTTTAACCAATCTTGTCTTAATATACCTAATGAATGAACAAATGTGTATCATATTTAATCCTCCCTCATTCTCTGGGGCAACTAGTATATCACATTTAATTCTCTCTACTTTTCCACCCCACACAAACTTAAAAAAATAAGGTACGATTTAGCTTCAGTTTTTGCTGACAGATTTGAATGTGCTGAAAAAAGATGTATGAATATGGACAGAACAAGAGTTTTTACAAGAATTACTTTACCAGTCACCATATCTGACAGCACATCAACATCACTTACATAAATTGCAAAGGCTTTTTATGCCAGGATGCTTTCTGACAAATTTGGTTAATTTTTTTATGTTGTTTTTAAGAAATGTTGTAAAGGTTCTTCTATTTTCAGTAACAGTGTCCATATTTGATTGCATATCTGCAACAGTTGCAGACTGGCATAATTTTTATTACTCTGTCCAGTGTCATGTTTTCTGTTAGAATTTTGTAAATTTATGTTGTGTGGTTTCTGGGAATTCAATTCAAGATTACCCGGTATTCCATTTTTAGTAATGGTGGACATATTTGATGGTGGATCAGCAGCAGCTATACAAATGTTAAAGCCCTTTAAGCCAGGATGCTGTTAAACTTGGTCACATTTTGTGCAACAGTTTTTGAAAAATGATTTTCAGATTTTTCTATTTTTAGTAATGGGGGGGGTGTCATTTGATTGTAGATCAACCTCATTTGTAAAACATTGAAAGGCCTTCATGCATGAATACCTTCAATCAAATTTTACCTAATTCTATTAAGAGCAGCTTTACAGTAACCATTTAAAGGTTTTTCTACATTAAGTCATGGTGGCCATATCTGAAGGCAGATTGGCATAAGTTTTACACATTTGAAAGCCCTTTACTATATAATGCTTCCTGCCAAATTTGGTTGAAATTAGTCTTTTGGATTTTGTGAAGTAAAAACAGTGATTGTAGACAGTCAGAAGGCCATGATAAAAGTTCACTTGGCCATTAGTAACAACAGTAAAATCAAAGGACAAATTTAACAGCCCTTCATGCAAGAAGGCTTCAAATTTGATTCGATTCTCAATGTACATTTTTGAGAATAAGTCGTTGGAAGGTTTTCATATTTTTTTGTAACAGCACTCATTTTATGGTGATTCAACACCAATTGATTAAACTGAAAGCACTTTATTCCAGGATATTTACTATCACATTTTATCAAATTCTGTTAATTGGTGTTTTCGAAAAAAGTTGTTTTATTTTTTGAAAAATTATTTCTAGTGATGACAGTGATTAAAGGTGGATAGATTTCATTTGTACACATGTCAGAGAGACTCAAACTAAGATACCACCAGTGAAATTAAGTCAAATTCTGTTGAGCAGTCTTACAGAGGAGTAAATTGTTGATTCACGATGCATGACAAAGACCAGCTTATTTGACCTTACAGCCAGGAGAGCTACAAATCACCTTATTCCTCCAGGAGATATTGTTTAAAGTTGAGTGTGATAACAAATATGCATCTGTTTCCTTCAGTGTAAATTATAATTGGCATGCATGTGTGTGTGTGATATGGATTTTTAACGTAGCTTTAGCAATATTCCAGTCACATCACTATGATCTCTGCAGTGTGGCAGTTTATAATGATCTATAGCACTTGAGACATAATGCTGCAGACATTTAGCATGATGTCCCAATCAGTCACATTATCCTGGCACCAGGCCAACCAGTCCTAACACTAGCCTTTTAATGCTGTGCACCAAGCAAACAAGCTGCAGGTATCATTTTTGTTAAGTCCCAGTGCAAGACATCACAATAAACTGCCACACTGCAGACATCATAGCGATACGACTGAAAAATTATTAAAGTTACATTAAAAATCTGAATCACACACACACACACATTTTGAGCCACTATTCCCATCCAGAAATGGATTGATGGCATGCAATTTGTTCAGCTATTTAATTTAAATTAAAAAAAGGGACCCAATGCTTGTATCTAAATTTTGATGGATTTTAATAATAAGAAAACACAAAACTAAATATTGCTAATCACATATGCAGAGTGTCCATCAATGTTGTTTACCATGGGTATTTTCCAGTAGATATATTTTTCCACTGTCATGCAAGTCTTAAGAACCCATATCTGTATTTTGTATTTTCCATATCTGTATTTTGTATTTACCTCTTTCATAAGCCATTCATATTTCCGAAGTGATATCCCATCTCACCCTGAGTTTTTTGCAAGTACATATTGGATTTAAAGCCACTGCTTGAAAAGACAGCAGCTTTGTTTTCCCTGTCAAAAAGTCATTGGTTAAGAACTGGATCCAACACATGTTCAATGCTGCTGTCGATTCCCATATTCAGTTATGTGCAGGTGCTTGTTTTGTACAATTAACAAATCCCTGTGATCAGAACACACTTGACACTGTTCAGCTGTGGCCACCATCTAATGAGATTACTCAAAAGGTATAGTCAAAATGCCACTCACAAAAGACCAAGCTCACCGTCCACATGCAAAATTTCATCAGTCTTCTGTCTGTTACATTGTCACTTAAAAATCATACTTTGTTAACTGACAAACTTCAACAGTTTCATAATTCTGGGGAAGAAGAAAAAAAATGAATACTTACACTGGATCATTCAAGCTGAATCTAACAGATTTTGCACAGAATCATAACAACTGTGCCTCTAAATGTGAATTTCATATTTTGGAGACTTGCGGAATAAAAGGTCAGCTGTATGAGTAACAGGTATTATTTTGAAAAAACTTTTTGCACTCTCTCTCATATAAATGGATTTAAAATGTCAACCATTAATATTTCTATAGATTTTATTACAGTAAGATGGAAAAATTGTTGTCCATTTGTTTGATTTTGTTCCAGTCAAATCAAATTTGTGTGTATATCTATCTCACACACACACACACACACACACACACACACACACACACACATATATATATATATATATATATATATATATATATATATATATATTAACCAGTCAAAGGGATGAATGTGTGTGTAAAGTTATAATGGAAGACCATCAAGTAGTTTAGGAGTAGCGATAATAAACTTGTGCTAATGGACAGATGGATGTACAGACCATCTCATAAGCTCTTCTGGTCTGTGACCAGTAGAGCTGACAACACAAATTGTGCCCAACAGCAACAAAGGGACTCTCCTCCATCTGGCAAACTACCAGTGTCATTTGATTACATGTACTCAATATTGTACTTCCTTGGAAAAATTCAAAGCTGTTTGTCAAAATTTAAGGAATTTGTAATAAACTCATGGACTTTGCAAGAATAAAACCAACTTTTTCTAAGCTCAAGGAGTTTTCAAGGCAGCCCCTCAAATTCAAGAATTTTTTTTGTACAAACCACGATTAATTCTTATATATCTTTAACCTGTATCTAATAAATCATTGATTTTCATGCCTTTGATTGGCATTTGATTTGGTTTCTTCCAAACTTTCACTACCTGCTACTACTTTTAAATATCATCAAAATACATTTGCTCTTACAAATACAGTTCAGATTTTCTCACAGCTATGGCAAATCACCCTCATTATATTCTGCAACCAAGTAAGCTAGTATCTTAACCTGTATTGTTATATATCTCAGTAGAATCAACTCTTTCTTTTATGGTCAAAATCAACAAGTATTTATATCCCATCGACTTATATTGTTTTATTACTCACTATGAAAAGATTTCAGGAACAGATACTTATAAAGTTCATAGTGTCAAAAGTAGAAAATTTGATAAAAGGAAATTATTAGCAAAATTTTGAAACATTAAAATCTTGCGTACCATCCAAGAGTATATCATATATGCTAAATACTTTTGATTACAGGAATGAATCTGAATTGTAAGTGTGTGATATGGTTTGGTTGGGGCATTTACAGCACTGCAACACAAGTACTGGTAGCTTATTTATTGCCAATGCAACTGGAGTAAAGTGCGTTGCCCAAGGATATGGTAAATGAGCTGGTCTGATTCGATGGTAGAATTCAAACCAACAACTTTTCAGTCATTAGTTTGTCATGCTAACCACTGGCCTACCTGCAATGACATGAAATACTAATCAAAAGAATAAATTGTTGGAATGCTTCTCTTCATGTATCTACAAAGCAGAGGGGGCATGTGAACAACTTTCTGATTGTCCACTGACAGCAATCTATTCTTAACTACAAAGCCCAGTTGCATCATTAGGACTACAGAATCATGTGATCTGTTGACTTGCACCAGTCCCTGAAAACATGCCACTTTCCTTCATAAGCATTCAGAATGATGGGCCTTCTTGTTCACAAGATTCTCTCTGCAATCAAAGGTTCAAATTCTGTTCCTTGCAAGGTTCACTTGACAAAACCCAGGCACAAAGGAGAAGCCAGTCATGACAGGGATGGAACACAGCTGACCTCAGCTATTTGAGAAGATTTGGCTTGGCTGAAATATTCCTAGGGAGATCTGTTGCTAAATTGAGTAGATCGTTGACCCAGGATGTATCCCATCTGAGGGTATATCAGAATCAGTTTGCAGTTATGAGACCTTAAATTGCATTATTTTCCGTATACAACTCCTCCAAGATGATTGAAAGTGTGTCCATGGCCCAGGCTTATCGGTCCAGAGATGGAGATGAAGGTGAGTAGTTTGAGATTCCACCTTGTTGCAAAAATATTGATCACTGGACACCCCGAAGCATGCAAATGTGTGGTGGGTGGATGGACCATTCAGTATAAATGAGCAGGCTATTTCGTGACATATGTTGGCCACGACAAGTCTGCTTGGAATGTGTACAGTTTGTACATTTATACTCGGACGCAAAAACGCAGAAATTACTAAACTAGAATGCATAGGTTGGTGATTTAGTTACCATGTTTGTGGTTGTATGTCACCATCACTCTTATCCAACATGCTAAGGACTATTCTCCCACAGAGGTGGTCCTTCCATAAATGAAAGGCACTGAATATAGCCTTCATTTCCAAAATGTTGATGTGAAGAGACATTTCCTGGTACCCACCAGCCACTGGCTATCAGTTAAAGCACATACTGTAAACACTGACCATCATGTGTCTCACTCAACATCAAATCCAGGTACAGAAGGAACTGCTCTAAAGACAGCCTCCAATTATCCATAGCATGAAGCTAAATTAAATACAAATACTAAATACAGCAGTCACAAAACTTTCAGTCAGTCATGGAAATCAAAAAGTCCAAGCAATGCATGTGAATCCCCCACTTGTCAAAATCAGCAATATAATTAAAGACAGTTCTCTTCTCATAGGATCATCAATAATCAAAGGAGTAAGAACAAGAGGATTATATAAAACTGACGAAAAAAAAAAAACCCGAGAAGCAACTATTAATACTATTACAGAAAAAATATTGGAAATGGATATATCATACCTGTAATTCTTCTCATTGGGGCAATAATTACAATAATTGCCAATCTTTAAAGGGCATTGAGGATGATTATGAAAGCTTGTTGTATGCCATCAGGTCCAAAACCACAGAATGTAAAATAATCATCTCAGGTCTACCGCCAGGAAGGGATGTACTTATGACTCCACTAAATGATACCCTAAGTATGTTGTGTGAAAATTTCCAAATACTCTTTGTTCCGCAATACAGTACCTTCTTCAAAGACAATCGAATGAATCAACAATTATACCAGCGAAACCAAATCCACTTGTCCAACAGAGGTACTGCCTTGTTCCTTGAGAATATAGACCAGTACATAAGACTTATAAAAGGGGTTGGGCACGAGTCAGAAAACTGCTTGTATTGTGGAGAGCACGGTCATGTAACACAATGGTGTCTGCATGGAAAACAGATTCGTTGCCATGTTTGTAATGATCTAGGACATAAGCAAAAGCTGTGCATGTACCAATAGGTAGAAGAATGATGTACAGGCCTATGCAACACATATCCAGCAACAAAATGAATTAGAATATGTGTATACTTTAAAATGTAATAATTATAATTCTATAAACAGGTTTCAGGCACTATCTGATTTGTATACAAAGTACAACTTGTTAACATGTGAACAACTATGTGATACTGTTTAAGTAACTTCTTCATCTGTGGCTCCTCAAGTGTCTAATATGTCAATGTCTTCTTGTATGTATGTAAATCAGTCTCATATTGAACATTCTCATGTATCCACTACATGTGGTCATGGTACAACAGATGGATCTTGTATGTTATCTTCTTTATGTGTTTATGTAAATAATCAAGGTGATGAAAAGAAATGTCAAGTCTAAAAACAATACATTGCATACTATCATGTCTGAAAATCAATCCTCGGATCAAAATTGTCATGTCTTTGGCCTCCTCAAAAGAGGTCTGCAAGTAATCAACCTAAATATTCAACACATCCTCCCTAACCTGAATGAGATTAAATTAATATTACAGCAAACTAGATCAGTCAATATTCAAGGTCTATGTGAAATCTTTCTTTCTGATGATACTGATGATTTGGCTCTCCAAATACAGGAGTTCAATTTTGAAAGAAAAGATAGGGAATCCATGGTGGTGGTGGTGTGTTCTTCTCTATGTAGACAGTTCCATTAGTTATAACAGACGTGTTGATCTAGAGGCTACTGGGGTAGAGAGTATCTGGATCGAAGTAAGCCTTGCCCAATCAAAGCCTATACTCTTACAGGCCACCTAGTTCCACAGCTGATTGGATTGACAGATCTGAGGTGCAAATTCAAAAAGCATTACTAAAGGAAGATTTAGAAACTATCATATTAGGCAAATTTAACATCGACTACATGAAAACTCCACCATTAACATGGATAAGTAACTTTGAAACATACAACTTTACTCAATTAATTAACACCGCAACTAGAGTAACAGTGCTACTATCATTGATCATGTCTATACTAATAAACCTGAAAACTAAGTGAAATTAATGTGCCAATGTATGCACAGAGTAACCACTACCCAGTCTGTATAACTAGACATGTTCTGAAATCATCTAATAATAGTCAACACATTGAAATACAATATAGGGGACTTCAAACAGTTTGATGAGGAAATGTTCTTAAATGATTTAGTTTGCAAACCCTTCCAATCAGTCTGCAATATGGCTGATGTCAACACTGCCTTAGAAAAATGGTATCGGATTTTCAATGCAGCCTTAGACAAGCATGCCCCAATTAAAACAAAAAGGGTTAAACACCAAATTACACCCAAGTGGATTACCCCTGAGATCAATGAGGCTTGGCACCTAAGAGAGAATTTCCACAAGAAAAAAGACATGAAAAGCTATAGAAAGTGGAGGAATAAAGCTAAGCACCTGATAGATAAGGCAAAAGAGAACTACTGTAAACAGGCTATTGATAAAAGTAAGAGTACCAAGACATTGTGGAGGCATCTAAAAGAGCTGAAGAACTGTCCAAGAACAGTTGTTTTCCCCCTAGACTTAAGCAAAACGAGGATATAGCAACATCTGTACAAGACATTGTGGAAATGTTCAACAATTTCTTCATAAGCATCTCCTGTAACAGTATTCAGAACCAGACTAACATCCCAATTGAACTTGATGCTTTTCTTTCATTTATATGAGCTAAAATTCCTGATGATAATTATTTTTCAATAGCTAATGTTAGTGAAGCTGATGTTTTTGATATGCTAATTAAGGTGAATATTAATAAATCCTCTGAATTGGATGGTACTGGTCCACGAATTCTTAAAATTACTGCACCAGTAATGTCAAAATCATTAATGCATATCATAAACTTAAGTATAATGAGTGGTAATTTTTCAGAAACATTGAAATGTACAAAGGTTACACCTATCTTTAAGAAAGGAAAGATTGAGGATCCAGGGAATTACAGACCAATATCAATTCTACATGTATTGTCAAAATTATTTTAAAAGCATGTAGCCATTCACATTTATAAATTTTTTGAAACATACTATTTTATAAAGCGCAATCAGGATTTAGAAAGTACCACTCGTGCCAAACAGAACTTACCAAATTAATTGATCTTTGGCTGAAGGAAATGGATAATGGACATATGACTGAGATTGTTTTCCTTGACTTCAAGAAAACCTTTGGTCTTGTTGATCATGAAATTCTGCTGCAAAAGCTGAACTGTTACAGGTTCAACAATCCTTCTTTAAACTGGTTTAAATCATACCTAAACCAAAGGTCTCAAAAAGTAAGCATTGGCAATATTAGCTCTCACACTATTCATTCAGGGGTCACTCAAGGCTCTGTTTTGGACCCTCTCCTCTTCCTCATCTATATCAATGATCTACCATTAAATAATGAATCCAAAAATACAGATTTGTTTGCAGACGATGCAACCTTGTATATATCTAGTTCTGATACTGAAGTTATCCAAATGAGATTAAACTCGGACCTTATTAGAGTCCAAAACTGGATACAACAAAATAGGATGGTAATTAATGAAGGTAAAACAAAATGTATGATTTTGGGGACATCACAAAAGCTACACAAGTCAGGGAACCCAGAACTATCTCTTGCAATAAATAATCATGTTAGAAAATGTCAAACATGAAAAGCTTGTAGGTGTGTCCGTAGATAATAATTTATTATGGAATGACCATATTGATAAGCTTTGTAAAACACTGTCATCCAAAATTGCCCTACTCGGCAGAATCAAGAAATATTTACCTATGGAAACTCGCAATCTATACTACAAGTCATATATTCTTCCAGCAATGGATTATTGTTCAAATGTATGGGGAAACTGCTAAATCTGAGCTTGACAGGATTTATAAACTTCAGAAACGAGCAGCACGTGTAGATGCATCTATTGATCATCCCTCAAATGCATTGTTTACAAAACTCAATTGGTTCACAATATATGACAGGATAGATTTTCACAAGGCAGTTCTTTTATATAAATGTCTACATGGAACTGCACCAGCGTATCTTCAGGACTTATTCAAGCCTTTTTCAACACAATACCAGTTGAGATCAATATCACATGGAAACTTTCTAGCACCAAAACCAAAAACGGAGAAATTTAAAAAGAGCTTCCAATACTCTGGTACAGTTCTGTGGAACAATCTACATGTAAAATCTGCTGAAAATATTTGAGTATTTAAGAAGAGATATCATGAGCATGTATGTGTTTCTAATAGATAATGGAATTTAGTATTTTAATACTAAACATGTTAAAATAAACAGTAATTATTGCTATCTTCATATAATGTGCATTGTTATACTCTCCTTAAGAGTGCATTTAGGAGTATAGTCCTTGCCTAATGAGTCACCCTCTATAAATAAAGCATTATTATTATTATTATTATTATTAATATCAAAGCCCAGCAAGAGGAGGGCTCTCAAAATGCATGTGCAGGCATCAAACCATACTGTTTCTTCTGTTTGGACTTTTCCAAAGAATTCCTGTCATGAGCCATCCCTGGTTGTGCCACTGACACAGGATTGATACTACTTTGGCTGTGATTCTGATCATCTGATTGTGTGACTGCAGAAGTAGCGTTAGTGCGCCAGCAAGGTCGTCTGTAATGGGCGCATGAAGAGACAGCCCTGCAGAATCAGATCTGCTGCCATGCCGTGTAATTAGAGTAGTTGCAAACACTCTTTTGCTTTAATCCACTCCCTGTTGGAAATGGACTCAATGAGTTTAATGATCTGTACTACTCAGATGTGGGGGAGTCATATGAAACTGAAGATAAATTGCACACCCAGATGGACAAAACAATGGGATGGATGGAGGTCAAGCTTTTCCTTTACTAGAAAACATTGCTGCTTTCTTTTTGCAAAATGAAAAACCTGGAATAGAACAATGGAGATTGCATTTTTTAAAACAATCTTATCACCTGTTTGTCATTAATAACCAGATTTCCTGCTGCACAATTTAGTCCTCCCAATCTAGCAATACGTTTGTCATGAACAGAGAGGGCAAAAGAGGAGTGAGTTGAATAAATGAAACTAAAAATCACTCTAAAACAATTTCAGTCTCCCTGCATTTTGCACAAAGAGTGCGATCAAATGAAAGTGGAAACGCAGGTGTCTGGCACCCACCAGTATGCTGTCTGCATGCAGGCAGCATGAGTAAGTGGTAGGACTTAGGAGGCTTAGGGAATGAGAAACTGTTTCTTGCTCTCCATATGGCTGCCTAAACTGAGTGGGTTGTTACCTCCAAACATATGATTGGGATCAAAAGCTGATTGTGTGATTGGGCAGTAAATTACCCATTATCTCAGTGTCTCTATAAAATCACCTCTTCTTTGGCACTGAGACTGACTGGGAAAGTACACTGATAAAATTTGAGTGGCAAGTTCAAGGGGCAGTTCCTGAGCTGCACGTTTCCCCACTTCTGCCTCCAGACAGAAATGGTGACCCAGCAGGTGTCATCCTCAGTGTCAGGGCATGACGAGGCTTAAATAATCTTGAATGAAAACGAGACATGTCACACCAATTCCAAGTTAGCAGAGGCAGTCAAGCATATGCCAAAAAATAATGTGCTGCTCTGTTACAACTGAAGATGCTGACTCTTAGGCATAGAAGGTTTTTCAGCAACTTGAAATATATAATCATGACAAGTTCAACATCGAGGTTGTGGCTATGATGTAACATACCTGTTTGAGGTTATGTGATAAACAGCTTTGTCAACTCTGTAAAATAAAGTAGCAGTCATATTTACAACCACAATATTCTTGTTTACAGTCCTGCAGAAGAACGGTCACTGGTCTCTTGAGAAGAAAGCCTTCAAATTGCCTAGATCGCATATCTTGTTGGGCAGACACTTTGCAATCTCATTTTGATGACTGCAGAAGATGGGAGGGGTTCTCATCCTTCTCATCTAAGTCTATTGAACCCTGACTGGCTGTAGGGGGTGGAGGCCATTCAAAAACTGGCATGTCCCAGTAAAATATCCCTGGAGGCATGGAGGAGGCATTACTATTTCCCTGTATGTATTACAGTACTGTGCCAATGATGAGGCTGTGAACAAATGGCTTGCTGGATGCATATGACAGATGTAATGATACAGATGGCTGACTCAATGGTTGACCTGTTGGTACGAGCATCAATCATAAGGATGGCGGTATGGTTGGCGCTGGTACTGGCTGTGCTGAAGGTATGGTAAAATGGACAGATTTATCAGCAATATCCCAATTTCCACATTCTACGGTCCATAAACCTGTATGTAGGACAGGTTGCTACAGAGACAAGTCACTGGACACTAGGTATGGTTGACTGGATGGCTCGACAGGCTGGTTGGAAACTGGGATGGCTACATAAAGCATCATGGTGTGATGGAATGAATCATTAAGGTCCAGCAAAAAAAATGTATTGCCCGAATGTACAGATCCAAAGGTTATGCTAATACATGTGTGGGACACACCCCCACTGGGCTGCCTATAATGGGAGGACACACCCCAATAAGATCAAAATTATCGAGGTGTGAGACAGGCATGAGCAGAAATTTCCCCGACTTAAGAAACTGCATCATTGCCTCCTGCACCAGGCAACACATCTCTAATTCTAACAACAGCATAGAAAAATGTGAGAATGGCAAATTTCATCATCATGCAGTGAAAACTGAAACATAACAAGAATCAGCACTACCATGCTGAAACACAAGGTCAGAATAAATTAAGTCCAAAACTGTGACAAGATTCACACAAATATTCATCAAAATAAAAAAATTAAGAATACCACCTGTAGTTGATTCCAGGCTAGATTACCATATTTCTGGACAGAAGGTTGAAAACTATGGAGATAGGCACAGGATTTTCAGAAGGCCTTCAACACTGTGTTGCAAGCACTGGACCAAAAGCTTAAAACTTGTGTCACCTGGTGGCAGCAATGGGAGACAATGGACAAGAGTTTCTGCCCTTGGTCTATATGGTAGATATGGAAAAGTAAATTTTCGTTGTGTTGGATGGATTCATGAGATAGCAGGGTTTATTTCCCTAATGTTCATGTAATCAGCAAATATATTCAAAGTAAAAACATTGAACAGAGTGCTAATTTAATTGTATGAATCAAGATTTCTTAAACTGAAAGGTTACACAAACAATCCAAATGAATAGACTAGTGGAGGTCTGTAAGGCAGAACTAAAGTTATTTTTCTGAACCTTTTTTCTTTTGGTTGGTTACAATGACCCTGGCCTTTGACCTCTGGACCCTAAATAAATAGATTTTCTGATATTGCAAAGGACAACATGCCTGCAAAGTTTGCTGAATGTATGTAAAGCAGAACTCAAATTGTGGACAGATGATGGGCATCGTTACAAGACTATAGTTACAACAGATTATGGTATTAATGATAGACAAAATACAAGCAGATGGATAGAGGCCGAGTATTCTGACATTTTGGGTGGGACTTCCATATCCTGAACTAATGCATATGATGAATTATATTAGTAAATATAGTGAAACCCATTAATCTGGAAACATTGTCCCAATTTCTGTTGTGTGGATTATCAAGAATTTCAGATTAACAACTGTTGAAGAGAATCATGGAGGAAAAACAGTAAACAATAACTCATTCAGTTTCTGAAATATCTGGATATGCAGCTCACACTATTGTTGCTGCACTAAATTGCTACCCCAATTCAGGTGTAGAAAACACGTCTTAAGTAGTTGGGTAGCCAAAAGCTCTGATTCTGATGATGTTACTGGTGGGATGAGTAAAAGCAATATCTATGCCCTACCTTTACACAAGAAGGCATTCACAGATAAAAGACTACAACAGGCTCCACTGTTCATATTGTAAAATTTTACTGCATCACAATGTACACTGAATGTAAATATAGTTGACAATACAAAACAAAAGAAAAAAAAAATCACCTTATCATTGTTAAGCTGTGTGTGCCCTAAGTTCAAAAACACAGAGTCATCTTACAGAGCCAACACTATACAGGTCTACTGTTTTAGAGGAACTAATTTCTAATTCAATCATTTCTTACAGAATGCGGTACCAATGCTCTGGTCAATTTTGTATTCATCTGGTAAATTTGTAAATATAATATATTATAGCAATGAGATTTCAAGCTTTCCTTCAAGAAAGAATATCTTTTTCCATTATATAAGTAGCATCTAAATACAAATTAAAAAGGACTCGACAGTAAAACCTGTTGTATAAATTAAAAGTTGATAATGAACTGATAATTAATAAGACATACAGCTTATGACAGAGAAAGCAAGTTCTTTACAGTTTAATGGCAAAATCAAACGGTAAATGGGACAATGATCTGACAGTGCAATTACAAATCTTTCTGGCTTAAAAAGCCCAACAGCATGCCCAAACAACAAAGAATTCGCTGTGGATGGACAATACAGCTTTTAACAATTAAGTATTTAATTCCGAGTAAACAATATAAAAAAAATTTCATACTGTGATTGATCTTTCTGCATTGTGTAAACTTTCCTTAAGAAAAAATTGTTAATAGAAGTGTAATTTTTGCCAAAAGTAAGACAGCATGCAGTCCTTATGTACTATCAACACACTCCTTCTTGTCTTCCAATAGCTGTTCCTTTCAGAATGATTCTATTACAGATCCAAGAATTGTTTTAACCAGGAGCAGATATCAATGTTTTACAGCAATACTAATCAAAAGAATGCATTCTTCCTTGCTTTAACGGGAGTTTAAATGTCAGCAACTTGAATGTTCCATATCGCAAGTCAATTAGTAAAAAATAAATTTAAAGAGACAAATGTCAAAGATTTGTTGTTCCAGTAATCTGTCGTCAGTCCCACTAAATCCATGGGTCACATCTCAAAGCAGACAATACCCCATCCCATGCAATCTGTACTACTGTGCATCTGAATCTGAAATGACGATAAATAAATTAGGAGATAAAGTGCATATATATATTTAATAATAATAATCATCATAATAATAATAATAATAGAATTGTATTAATGGAATACAAATGACCTGCCAACCCCTTTTTTGCATTTCCAGTAGAAAATCCAGGAGAAACTGAAGTAATTTATGTCTGAAATACAGGTCAATGATCTAATATGGGTGATAATGTCATAATCATGAAGGTGAATCCACATAAAAAGTTGACTGACTGTAATGAACAATGCCTCAGAAACTTACCCAAATGTAATATTTAACTAGATTCTGAGAAGGCATTGAATAAAGGTCATGGTTATCTAATGTTGGAAGAAAGAACTTACAATACAATCCATGAACATAGTTGCACACCTCTGAAGCTAACAAAACATGAGAATTTCACCTGAACACAAAACTTAATGAAAGGCAATAAAGCATAAAACTTAGATCATAGTATCATACATTTAGTGAACTGGTGTTGCACCCACGACCATGAGACAACTACATATAAAACTGCATGACTAGTGCTAATGCATGAGAAAATGACTTAAATGCAAACCTGAATTTAATTCACTGAAGCATGAAGGTTAGGTCACAATAACCTACATCTGGTTGAATGGTGCTGTAACACCAAAATTCATCAACATACATTTGTGGCTGGTAAAAAAAAACAAATGAAAAAAAAAACAAAACATTAAGCTTATGTCTGTTCTGCAATGAATAGTATTTC